>JAULBS010153260.1:0-12017 GCA_032355785.1 Symmetromphalus regularis
AGTATTAGTATTAGTAGTAGTAGTAGTAGTAGTAGTAGTAGTAGTAGTAGTAATAGTCATAGCAGTAGTAGCATTGTAAACGTAATAGTCATAATAGTAGTAGTACTACTACAATAACTCCTAATAATACTGCTATTACTACTAGTACAACTACTATTACTATAACTATAACTAGTATAGTAATGTTGGCTGGTTTCGTATAAAAACTGTATGACCCATTGTATGTATGTACCAGATTCCATGTTTTTTTTTATCAAAATGTGCAAGGGAGATAATGTCTGAGGGGTTAATGTCCGAATGGGTAATGCCAGGGTGGTTAATGTCCGGGAGGGATAAAGTCCGAGGGGAATAATGTTCGAGGTGGTAATGTCTGAACGGGATAATGCTTTAGTAGGTAATATACTGGTAGGAGGGAGGGGGGAGTAACGCCCAAGGGGATAATGCCCTAGGGGATAATGTCCTAAGGGATAATGTCCTGCTAGTTAATGTCCTAATACCCTCTGAGCTAAGTCCCGCTCAAAATACGTTACAACTTTTAGAAACCAGGGTGACATTTAACTTCCTGTTCTTGTTATTAAAAGACGCATTGCTGTGTAAGCATACTTGTGTTTGGTATTTGGATTAACCTTCAACGTCGGCAAGAGATTCGTCGAGGCGCCGCCTTCTTGCGTTGAGGAGTAAATATATGATGTTCTAGACGGCTGATCATCTTGTGATAATGAAATGTTAGGAAAATGACAACTCGGATCTTTTTTGTGCTGCTTATACCAAGCTAGACGTGGTGACTTAATCTATGTATATTTAGTATAAACGTTTTCTATAAAAAGAGGAAATTCCCTTCGTTCAAAAACAGGCGAAGATCAAATGTCTGAGCAGAAGATACAGTGGCGGATCTAGAAAATCCATTTAGAGGGGGCCAATAATACGATGCCGATTCCTTGGATTCTTTAACGTTAAAATAATAATAAAAAAAATTAATATTATTTTATTCGCAAAATTTAGGGTGGTTGTGGTCCTGCTAGATCCGCCACTGAGATGTCTTAAAGAAAATGCAGTAGTCTATCAAAAATATATTATTAGAAACTAGATATACATTGTTTTATCATGTCTTAAAGAAAATGCAGTAGTCTATCAAAAATATATTATTAGAAACTAGATATACATTGTTTTATCATATGTCTTAAAGAAAATGCAGTATTCTATCAAAAAATATATTATTAGAAACTAGATATACATTGTTTTATCATATTGATAAAAATAAAAGATATGTCACTGGATCTGTGAATCGGTCGGTCGTAGGATCGATCCTTTTCAGTAGACCCATTTGCAGTTTGAGTTGCTTTCCGTTCTAAGAAGTGGTCCACAAATGGTTCATCAAGGGTCGTGGTATTAGCTGCCCTGTCTGAGGGACGGTGTTTATATAAAAGACCCCTTGCTGCTTATCGGAAAGAGTAGCATACGTAGCGGCGGCGGGTTTCCGCTTATAAAAATGTCAGAATGACCATATAATTGGCGTCTAATAGCCGATGATAAGATACAAATCAATGTGCTGTAGAGGCGTTAAATAAAACAAACTTTACTCTTTTTGTCACGGGATCTGTCTGTTGCTAGGGTTACTACGTATACAGTGGCGGATCTACGAGCCACCCTAAAGTTTGCAATTTAAATAACATTGTTTTAAAAAAATTTAACGTTAAAGAATCCGTAATCCTATTATTGCCCCCACCCATGGATTTTCTGGATCCGCCACTGGTGTATCTACTTTTGCGAACACTGTTGAAAATCATTTTGACTTTCCGGTTATATACTCTAGGGATTTCATTGGCTCAAAAATACAAAGAAAAAAAACTAAAAACAAATAAACGGGATATGTACGCTTTTAAATAAAATAGAACGTTTAAAGATATATTATAGAGCGTGCAATAATTTAACATATTTAAGAAATAAAACACAACATTTTAATACAACCACAATCTTAAAACATTAATATATTTTCAGAAAAAAAGAGAATTCTCGTAATGTTTTATTTGACATTTTAAGTGATGCGAGAACCACTACTTAGCCATTTCCAATTTAAAATATCGGATCGAAGATTGTGAAACTTGCAATTTTTGTATTTTGAAATAATTTTAGAATTTAATATAGCTAAAGTGGCAGTCTTCATAAAAACTAAAAATAAAATGTTATGGAAACTATTGATTGCAAAATATTTTTTTTTAATGTGTGGTTTTATGTTTTATTACAAGACAACGTTAAATTATTGGATATTCAACATGGGCGAAAATCGATTCCTGGAAGTCGGGGAACGCAGCAGGCCCGTACGCATAGGGGGGTGCGACGGGTTCGCACGCACGCCTCTTAAATCTGTCGAGGTCCGTAAATGCAAATTTGGATTGATGCTAATTTATTAGAATAACGTTAAAAACGCACACCCTAAAGAAAATCCTGCGCAGCCGGTGGTCTTCCTGGAAGTAGGGGACGGAACCGTGGAGTAGTCCCACTAATGTTCAGTTTTTTTGAAAATTCAATGTTTTTTAAATGCCTTTTTCAGGCTAAAACCTTCAAACTAATAGACCCCTGTGCATTTCGGTATGTTTGCGCTAAGACCACATGACTAAGTGTTACATTGATGTCAAAAAGAGAAATACTGGAAAAGATTATTATTTACACATTTTATTTCAATTTTTCGTAGAAAACCGTGGAGGGAGATAATTATATAGGCATCATCCCCCACCCCCTCCCAGTCTAGGATTTACGCCTATGATACCCACTATTACACTGTATTAAAGTAGCTTTTGTTGAGTTGAATTGTATTCAACGCTTATTTCTGGTATTGTATTTAGCAGGAGATGCAGAATGTTCATCGCTCAAGCGATAATGACGCTGTCAAATACTTGGCTCTGTGTATTACTGACGTCATTTGGGCAAAACTTGTCATAACAAGAATAGCATCCGTATCAAATGAAATTCTACGAACTTTGCTATTACATGTTCTCTGTTGTTCTGAGTTTCAAGCTAAACTCGTAATACATCATTTCGGAATCGTATTAATTTTATGATCCACGTCATTACAAAGTTATAGCAGCTGTTAGAGCTCTATAACTGGTTATTTAGGTAAGAATACTCAGAATACATTTTCAGAGTATTGTATCTCCATCATGGGTGCCAATGGAAGTAACTCTTCCGATGCATGCCTATGTAGTCCTCTCTATTCCTGGCATGTGATTTCTCATTTCGTTTTTATCTTACAAAATGTTAAAATCCAAGCATAGTACTGATAAAAAATGGTTTTCGCGGAATGATGTTGCCCCTCATGATGAGAAGTAGAATAGCTTTTACATGACCATGTGCCATACATAGACAACGATGATTGCGCATGTGCGGAAGCTAGCAGACATTTCCGCTTCCCCTTCCTTAGACTTTGCTACGTTCAGTACAAAATTGGTAGCTAGACTGGGTTTTATGCTTCATGTTAAACCAATGAGAACATTTGGAATCAGTGAAATTGCTATGTAGCGATCGCGTATGCTAGTCTGTTCTGAACGCAAGTTTGATGCACTGGCACCACACTGATTCACGCACTGACATGGGCGTAAATCCCGGGGGGATACGTCCCTCCCCCACTTTTTTTTTATGGGGGGACGCATATAATAATTACCCCCCCCCCACTTTTTGCTTAGAAAAATTGAAAATTTCAATGAAATTAAAATTAAAATGCCCAAATAATAATCTTTACCAGTATTTCCCTTTATTGTACCAATGTAACACTTAACCATGTCAAATATAATGTTAGGGGAACGGGGGGTGGGGGCAGCGGGATGGTCCGTCCCTCCCCCACTTTCAGGAACGGATTTTCGCCCTTGCGCACTGAAAATATAAAAGGCAAGAAATGTTTTAATTTATTTTATGTCTTTAATGTTTTATGTTGTTGTTTTTTGCGGAATTCTGTGATTTCGAGGAGAAGTACTATGCCTCATTTAATCTTAAAATCTGCTCTCCTGGATTTGTTTGCTGGCTTAGCAATCAATTGCTCTCCTGCTATTTACAAACGCAGAGGACTGCTATGAATAAAAATGCATCAGTCGTGTGGTGGTTACGTCATCGAACTCGCGGCTGGTCGGTACTGGGATCACATCCCAGTTGAGGAATGGGATTTTAAATCTCGGTACAGAGTAAACCTACAATGAGTACTCAGTGCTGAATGGATCAGTGGATAGGTGTACACCATATACACAAACCAATAGTCCGTTACTGGTTTATCAAAGGCCATGGTTTGTGTTATCTTCTAAGTGGAGTAGTGCATATAATTGATCTCTTGCTGGTCTCTAGCGTAGAATTTCCACAGATTTCTTTTATTATTGTTTTCCCATGATACTGTTATTTATTATCCACATGGTTCAAGCTCCCATCGTCTTGGTTTGCCTCGGCATCTTCCCCTCTTTGGCTACGCCCCAGCTTGTTATTGATAAGAGCTGCGGGGTTCGTCTCTCCTATTAACACTAACCTCTGTTCTAGACACACCACAGGAAGGAGAAATGTGTCAAGGGACATAAGCTCGAAAATAAGTACAATCAATTAGTATGCTGAAATCAATTAGTATGCTGAGTGTTTTATTTAACGACGCCTCTAGAGCACAAATTTTATCTTATCATCGGCTTTTTGACGTCAATCATATGGTAATTCTGACATATTTACTTAGAGGAAACTCGCTGCCGCCACATAGGCTACTCTTTCTGGTAAGCAGCAAAGGGTATTTTATATGCACTGTCCCACAGACAGTACAGCACATATCACGGCCTTTGATGAACCAGTTGTGGACCATTGGTTGGAATGGAAAATAACACAAACTGCAAATGGGTCCACTGACGTTTTCTGAGGAGAGCACATGCACCCAGTTTACTTCGTGCATCCGCCCCCCCCCCCCCCGATTGTTTCTCGTGCATATGTATTATTTAATTGTAATTATGAGTTGTAAGGCTCAACAATCAATAAAGACTATTGCAATTTAGTTTTCTTTTGACACAGCCCCGAACGGCGAGAAGACGGTTAACAAAGTCATCAGTTAGTCGCAGGTTCCCTCAAGTAATCACTGGAACCGATCGAACTGTCGCTAAATCATACTCAGTCAATTGCAGTTTTCTATCCAACTACAAAAAGTCAATTAACATTCATTTAGGAGGAAAAGATTTTTTTATCGATTCCTTTTTTTCAGTCCTAGTTTTTTTTCTGGCACGTAGGGCAAACTAGAAACATAATCGACAAAAAGGTCCGATTTTCCGCTAAATAGATTCGAACTATCTCATGCCCCATAGGAGAACGATATCGGCTCATCTTTGGAAGAACCATTAGTCCATTCGATTAGATAAATGGGTGAATGAGAAACAGAGACGGAATCACTGGAATATCTATAATAATTCTTAAATGTGAATGCTGTTGGACACAAATGATCGTGTTAAGGAAGGCTGTTTAAAGAAAACTGTGTTAAAGGGTTGGGTCCGCCTACATTGTTTTCCGTTGTGACTCTTTTTAAACAATCTAATTATTGATGTCATTCTCTCTCCTGGCCTGGTGGCGCTATTTTCTAAACGGTACCAGACGTAGCTCAAAGGTAACACACTACTATTTATATGTTGTTCACTAATAAAGGTTGCACACTACAATTTATATGTTGACCACTAATATTTTTAACTACGCAACCTTAAACCCACATCCCATTTGACATCACTTTTTGGGGCACACTGACAAGTCATAACATGCATATGCACAATGATTCCAGTTTAAGATGGTAAAATGACTGGGTCTAGAAATCAATATACAGCTAATTTGCATGTTTAACATTTTTTTTAAATGTCACCTGTGTTGCTTGAGTTTATATTATTTACTGAAAACGGATCTCTTTCTCAACCGGATTATATTAGACGGTCAAGGTTATTAATGATGTAATACCTTGAGAGTCCGCCTGAGATGCGACGAGCTGTCGGATCGATCCCCTTCAGTGAATATATTGGGTCATTGCCAGTTCCAGCCAATGGTCAACAACTTGGGGAAGAGTATATGAAAGATATCTTGCATCTAATCTGAAAGAATAACCTATGCGGCGGTAGCTTGTTTCTTGTGAAGACTACATAAGTGTTGCTTAACTCATGTGTTGAGGCGTCTTTAAACAAACATAGTTTTTTATATCTTTTTAAAAGAGCAGTGTGAATGTTTTCTGTAAAGTAATGGTCTTTATTTGTATTACTGAGCGATAGAACATAGTTTTCTACAATTATGGTATATTTCCGTCTTTAATATATTTCTTATAAAATTCATGTTTTTCGTCCAATATCGTCCAATGTGGTTTTCGATAGTCTTAGTGTCGTGAAATCAACACATTTGTATTATTTAAAAATATAGATTTTATGCTTTCTCTCGTATCTGATAACCATGTGGTCTAGTCTTGTCATCTTGGTGCTGGAATCTTGGCAGTGCACTTGCATTGGTACTTGAAAATTCTCACTGCTTCAGTGCTCCATTAAAATGCTGAAAGGATGGTCACTAGAAAATCATCGAGCGGTCAGATGTTTAAGGAGGAGTGACACAATCGATATGTGCGCGTCTGTGAGGTGACCGAGATAAAAGTAATTCAGAGTGTTTGTGTCTATATGGGCATGAGGTAGTTCGTGTCTGATTTGTCTTGTGAGGTTCATCTCAAAAAGAAGAGAAGCTACCTTTATTGATTAAGAAGAAGGATGACTATGACATAGAGAGAGGTAGTGGAGTAGGTACCCATTGTGATGCTGACAATAAGATGAAAACTGCTGCTGTTATTCCTCCTGCAGTTGCTGCTGATGATGATGATTACGACGACGATGGTAATGACGATGGTGATGATGACGATTACAATGACCAAAATGATGATAATGATGATGATGAGGGAAGGAGGCGGTGATGATGGAAAAGAAACATAATGTTCCAGATAATTTTATAAGTGATAAACAATTGCAAATTAACTGATCCCTAAAAGCATAATGGATAATCAACTCCAGAATATTAAAAATAAAATATTGCACACTCAAATTATAATGGTATGCAACCATATCATGAAGTTCTTCTCCAGGATGAATTAGGTTCTCAAGGTCATGTGCTATCATTTTATATATACTTGATTGCTTTAATCGATTTTAATTTATTTCAATTTAACTAATGGTTTACTCTGTATTTCAGACAAATATTATTAGGACTGCGTTTTATTACTAAAACATGTTAAATTATAAGACTAGATTATAACTTTGAAGTTTAAAACAGATTTTACTTCCATGGACATGGATCCTCGTCAATTAGAGACTTCAAACGACTGGAAATAAGTCTTAGTATTAGATACGAACGTCATTTGTTAGACGATAAGATATGAACTGACAAATTGCTCATTTTTAAATCATGTTTTCACGGTTTATTAAACACGATTAAAATAACGTTGTTAACGCGTTTCTTCAGAATTTTCCTTCTATCTTCAAGAAATTTGTTTCAAAACCATTGTTTTTTAAGTTGCCAATCCAACATAATAGCAACAGTAACTTATTTTTGCCAAATGAGTTGAGTTTTCTTTTTTTTTCATATTTTAAATTGCATTTGTTTTCAAATGCAATATGTTTTTGGTCGTACTTTTGTTAGTAATTACTTTTGTTAGTATACCACTGTTAATGAGTGCGTTGTAGGCGCCTTTCAAATAACTGATGGCGCCCCTATTCAGTCATGCCCCCCACCAATATTTAAACGGTTACGCCGGTCCTGTACCAAACGGTAAAAGGCTTCGGAACAAGGTCAGTACCATTTGTTCAAACCTTCAGTGAAGAAGAGGCAATAATCCAAAGACTTTGTCTAGGCGAGATAAAAAAGGTAGGGGTAGCTTTAAAGGAAAATATTGTTTGTTTGACGACACCCCAGTACATTGGTTACACATCACCTATTAGATTCAGACGAACACAAGAAATCTAATATCGCCACATATGATATTCTTTTCCGATTTGTAGCATTAAATCCAGACATTAAATTTTTCGTAAGCACCGACCTTGCTCCTTTAAGAAATAAGGACGAGTTCTTTAAGAGTTCACTTCGCGTAACACTGAAGTTCAAAATAACTACAGACTCCGTTGGGTATGGAATTAAATGTGTGACAAAAGACCTGCTAACTAAATTGCCAACAACTACAGTCGCGTGCCGCTTATAATCATGACCATAACTTCCAGCACTGCTCTGGCATAACACTGCTTCCAAATGTATTACCAGGCGGAAGTACGTTTTACTCATTGCTTGGGTTTGACATTCTGTGTGTGACAATAGACCTGCTAACTCAATTACCAGCAACCGGGGTCGCATGCTCTTTTAATTATGGCTATAACTTGAAACGTTGCTCTGGCGTCCACATGGAACTGGCGCACATAACCAGAAGACCCATAAATGTTTAACGAACTATTAGTAGTGCCCCGGTGTTAAAAAGACCAATCAGGAAGCACAATGGTTGAGATCGTAAAAGCAGCTAGTGTGATATGGACTCAATTTGTAGAAATCATTGTGTTTGCGATGTTTCACAAATTTTGTTATACGGCTTTGTTGCGAAAGGTTAAGATGGCTTACTGGCAAATGCAATACGACATGATATGGTGCAGTAGTTCTGAATTAGATTAAACAACACACTGTGGGCTTTTGTCGGGCTTTGTTTAATGTAGCATATCCTTTTGGACTTGCTTGTAACTCGTGAATACCTGGCTTACGTTTGAGTCTAAACAGGAGCGGTTCTCACTAGACTCATTTTGGGGGCGTCATTCTAAACCCAGCGAGAACGTTTGGAACCAGTGAAATCGCTATGGAATGCCTGGGCCCAATCTGATCTAAGCATAAGAATGGTATTATCATTGTTTTTATACTAATTCTTGAATTGGCGGTATTATAATTGTTTTTAAAATGATTCTTCAATGCAGACTTTGGCGGTTTTGCCGACATTCAATTTTGAACATTGCTGTTTTGTTATGCAGATTACACTTGTTTCGCTTTGATACTTTGTTGTGCTTTTGATGTTTCAACTGGTACAATACAATTTGTGATCAAAACTTAACTATGATTTATTCATTCTTGTGACCTGTATCTATTCTGCCAAGCTGTAACACGACTATATTTTCTCTCCAAAAATTAGACATATCTCATGTTTTATGGATTTCTGTGAACCATCATTGGGAATAATCTGTTTACTGAATTTTAAAATTTTATTATAACAAGATTAACATAATTATGTTTATGTATTAATATGATCCAGCTTTCTTGCGTAATCTTTCCATGTTCATGATCTTTGCGCCTCGTTTGTATATCTTTTCAAATCTACTCTTGTCAGAACATTATTTCCCGGGAGGTGTAGAGACAGGGCCGGATTTATAAGGGGGCAGTTGCCCTGTTCTCCCTGCCAGGACCCCTAACACACACACACACACACACACACACACACACACACACACACACACCGACTAAGGACATCATTTATTTAAAAAAATGTACAATTATAAAATTAGTTCTATTCATTCATTTTAATTCATTTTTTATTTGTCATTTCTATGTTGAAGGGCCCCCGAACCTTAAGTGCACCAGCCCCCAATGTCTAAAGCCGGCCCTGTGTGAGGACAACGTGATTGATGATTAATTATCTATCTAATCGCTACACTGATTGACAAATTACCGATTACCTCATTGTGTGATCATTAGCATGGAGGTACGAGCAATGATTAATATTACAAACTTGACGCTATCTGCTCGCGCAATCAGCGAATTCCGCCATCAAAGACGATTCGAATGATAAGGATGTTGGAAAGTTGCAGATAAAAAAAGATCAAAGTTTGTCAAATCGTGATCTTTCGACTCGGTTAATAAATAACGCATTTGTCAGCGGAAATAGCCGATCAGAAAATGTTCTTGCAATTAGGTTAGACTGTCTCTAGTCTACGGTGCCCAATCACTACTGTCTCAATCCGCGACAGAAAAAAGTCCAATATTCTGTTAATGTATTAAAATATAATCATATATATAGTTTGTTTTATATATACATTCGTTTGCCTGCATATTCGCAAAGAAACTGTTTATTATTATTATTATTATTATTACTAAATTTAATTTTGTTTGGTAAAACACAATAGTGCTCATGTCTGTCTTGTATTGAGCTGGGGTCACAGTCACCGCGGAGTAGGGGGATAACTAATTATAAAAATCACAAAACATTTTATTTTTCTGAATAGAAATATTTTCAGGCTCTGTGAAAAAATAAATTGGCCGAAATTCGGAGAGTTTTTGAAGTATGAGGGGATTTCTGCAGGAACGCTGTTGCCTTTCGGTCTCCTACTTTAAGCCCCCACCCCACCCCTCACTTTCAAATGTAATCCGCGGGCCTTGGGTCAGAACTAATATGACTACAAAGTAATGTCTTGTTGAAGTGGGTGGCAGTTCCCCAAGGTAACGAACATAGTCTATGAAAACATGTCTACTTTGACGACCAACTGGGCCTTCTGGCTGCCCATGAGAGCGCCATGATAGCTAAAATTACTCGAATCTAGAAAACGATTCCTGGATATCGACTTTAGGTCATAAAAACTAACATGAATTTCACACCCGAGTAATTGTCTTCATTTTTTCTCAGTCAGTAGCTATAGTTCAGTACGAAACTGAATATTTTAAAGGTTCTTGTGTCTTCATATAAGACACGGTGTTTTTTAAAAATAGAACTTAATAACACGATTCTTACTGAGATAGCTAACGTGAATGTTATACTGGCGAATCAATTTGGAAGAAATTAAAAACATATTAAACGCATACTTGTCAAGGACCCTTGACCTAATTAATTTCCAAACAAATAATTAATTTTAAATATAAACATTTGATTTGCCCATAGAAATAATTCAACTATTTATATAACCACCGCATCTCGCTTATTAACAATATTTTTAAAATAATGAATTATGCTCACGGACAAATAAATCGAAAAACAGTTTTTTTCCCAGCTGAATGTGGTATGACGTATATATTTCGAGTCACGTGGCGGGTTTTCCCCATTAGCCGTTCTTTTAAAACGTCTGAATAGTTCTATAGCTGCAAAACATTTCTTGAAATTTGAAGAATTCTAATTTTTAAATGTGAAAAATATCGATCGACTCTGCATAGAATTCCCTATAACATGATTCAGTTTCATTCGTAATGAATATTTAGAGTACAAAGCCATTTAAATTCCGTGAGAATATGCTTTTAATATGGATTCATGACGCCTAATTTAATATCATCCTTTGGAGACCTGTCAGCGCCTCTCACAAGATCCTTAAAAGAAACATTCAAAACATAATAATAAATTTACAAAATAAATAACAGCGTTATCTGACATCTCTCACTCATTTTAATTTTCAGAAATATCTACACCCACTAATCGAGCCAGATGAATGGATACATTTTTAGTACTTATCAGCTGATTACTAAAGAAACAAAAATCCAATTCTATTTATTACAGAATCCTAACTGTAACTCGGCTTTTCACCTCTTAGTCGCTCATTCTAATTTCCATAACAATGAACACTAACAGAACAAGTTAGTGCTACTTGAATCTTGCTGTGTCTTAGGTGATAACTGAGACAAGACAAATTCTATTCTGGTTATTGCAAATAATATAAATACATATATTTAAACTCTTTATGTCGACCGTTGACCTCTTTCTCTCTTTTTATTTTCATTTTTAATACTAAAACGCCAAACAAACAAATAGACTGTTTATTAGTTAGACGACGAAACTTCTTTTGTCTGTCTGTCTGCACGTCCGTTCGTCAGTCAGTCCAAAGACAAAAATCAGAAACAAAACTTAAATATTTCAACCCATCTGTTCCTTTTGCCTCTCTCTCTCTCTCTCTCTCTCTCTTTCTCTCTCTCTCTCTCTCTCTCTCTCTCTCTCTATCTCTCTCTCTCTCTCTCTCTCTCATTTGCATGCTCTCTGTAATTGTTTTTGTGTACTAGTTACT
>JAULBS010153271.1:0-12014 GCA_032355785.1 Symmetromphalus regularis
TGTGTGTGTGTGTGTGTGTGTGTGTGTGTGTGTGTGTGTGTGTGTGTGTGTGTGTGTGTGTGTATGTATGTATGTATAATAATAATAAAAATAATGATGATGATAATAATAATAATAATAATGAATAGAAAATAAACAAATAAAAACAAAATAAAAATGTGGGAGTTTATTTCGGCTTCTGTTTTTATGTTACATGTGTTAATTCCTACACAAGAGTAAACAAACCAGAAACGCCTCACTACACAAGTTATTCGTTTTGCTTAGCAGCAAGGGTCATTTTATATTGACTTTACCATATACCTTAAGTTCAGATGTTACCAAAATGATGACATCGATGAAAAATATTTGAATAAATCATTTCGCTTTCAATAATAACATTATACTGTTTGGTTCGTTTAAAAAGATCAAATAATGTTTACTGTTTAATTGATAGAGTATGACGGTTATTATTAGTTATAATTTATAACTTATTGATAGAGTTAGCTTTTTCATCTTGCGTAGTTTTCCGTTATTGTTATATATTAAATATAAACACAGAAGTCAACAGGCATCAGAGCCAAAAAATACTATTATTACATATTTAAGATATTCATAAATGCACAAATGCGTAATATGCATCAATATTAATTTATTTTGTAGTAATAGAATATTTACATATTTCCCTCTTTCATTTTCCAGAGTGTTTCAGGTGCAATGTACAGTTTATTAAGTACAAACTGAAACAATATCCGTATGACCTTCAACATTAAATCTAAAGCTAAATGCGATATTTTCTTCGGCTCCAACACCTTGCAATATACACTAAATAATACAATAAAATATGCACTGAATAATAAAATAGGAGCAATAAAATATAAGAGCGTAATTGAAGCGTCTGGAATTTATTTTATTTTAATCAAGGTCATGTTGGGGAATGTTATTCTAAGAGTCGTATTTCTTCTTTTAGATTTTATTTCACATACTAGTATATATTTCATGTGAATATGTCGATATTTCATGTGTGTATTTCATGTTTATTTTCCATATGTATATTTCATTATAATATCATATGTATATTTCATGTATATATTTCATGTGTATGCATTTAATTGATGTATATAATTTAATGTGTATATTTCTTGTTTATACTACACGTGTATATTTAATGCATTTAATTCATATGTATAATGTGCATATTCCTTGTGTATATCTAATGCATTTAATTCATGTGTATAATTTCATGTGTATATTCCTTGTGTATATTCCATGTGTATATTAAAATTATAATGCATTTAATTCATGTGTATATTTCTTGTGTATATTCCATGTGTATATTTAATACATTTAATCCATGTGTATAATTTAATGTGTATATTTCTTGTGTATATTCCATGTGTATATTTAATACATTTAATCCATGTGTATAATTTAATGTTTATATTTCTTGTGTATATTCCATGTGTATATTTAATACATTTAATTCATGTGTATAATTTAATGTGTATATTTCTTGTGCATGCATTTAATTAATTTGTATTAATTTAATGTGTATGTTTCTTGTGTATAATACACGTGTATATTTAATGCATTTAATTCATGTGTATAATTTAATGTGTATATTTCTTGTGTATACAACATGTGTATATAGAATGCATTTAATTCAGGTGTATAAGTTAATGTGTATATTTCTTGTGTATATTCCATGTATAAATGTAATGCATTTAATTCATATGCATAATTTCATGTATATTTTTCTTGTGTATATTTCTTGTGAATACTACATGTGTATATTTAATGCAATTAATTCATGAGTATAATTTAATGTGTATGTTTATTGTGTATATTCCATGTGTATATTTAATTCATTTAATTCATGTGTTTAATATTTCTTGTGTAAACTACATGTGTATATTTAATGCATTTAATTCATGTGTATAAGTTAATGTGTATATTTCTTGTGAACACTACATGTGTATATTTAATGCAATTAATTCATGAGTATAATTTAATGTGTATATATTTCTTGTGTACACTACATGTGCATATTTAATGCATTTAATTCAGGTGTATAATTTAATGTGTATATTTCTTGTGTATATTCCATGTGTATATTTAATTAATTTAATTTAATTTATGCATTTAATATTTCTTGTGTAAACTACATGTGTATATTGGTTTGGATATTTCTTGTATATAATATTATTCCATGTGTAAATTGTTAGTATAAAATACATTTTATATATTGTGTGCATATTTCTTGTAAATATTTCATGTGTATATTGTTTGTTTATATTACATGTTCATATTCCATGTGTATAATCATGTTTATACATGTATTTCAAGTTATTTTACATATGTGTTTATATTTGTATATTTCGTGTACATATTTCATGTATATACTATATGTTTGAATGTGTTTGTTTCACATGTATATTTATTGTATATTTTAAGTGTATATCATTTCATTATATCATAATTAAATTCATGTCCATATTCATTAGCACACGCACACACACACACACTCACACACGCACACATACACACACACACACACACACACATATATATATATATAATTATATACATATATATTTCATGTTTATATTCCTCTACATATTTCACATTAAATATGTTCATAGTATTTAATTCATATTCAAATGTATGTTTTATATATATATATATATATATTTATTATTATGCATATTGGTTGTTTATGTTTTATATGTATATGTATTGTATTTAATTCACGGTGTATTTCCTGGGTTTCACGTTTCATGTTTATATTTTATGTGTATATATTCGGATATGAATTTCACGTATATTGATTTTGTTTTAGTTCACCGCTAAACTCCATGGAGTTGTTAAGCTTCATGCATTCAATGTTTACATTAATGTACTATTAACATTTAATCAACTGTAAGAGTTTTACATATATCAGGTTATTACTATATTTAATTAATTTATTTCCATTAACGATGTTTTGGAAAACCGGTGATGAGCATGCGCACTTGTCAGACATCAAAGTACTGCTACCGACTATGTTTGAATTTGTCTTTTTGTTTAGTTTTTTAATTCAAACACAACAATTGTAATAAAAAGTATATATCGCAAATTCAACCATTTCTCTATTGTTTCTTTGAGTAGCATACAATAATTATTCGAACGTCAAACCTTTGAAGTTGATAATTAACTTTAGTTAGTTATAGCTACTATAAGATGACCTGGCCAAAACCTGTCATAAAACTACTTTGGGCTAATGGCGTTTTAACGGATTAACTCAAATACGGCCTGAAACCATAATTATTTATACTACGTTCTAAAAATAGCATCGTTGATTACAGCACTTTTAATGACATCAGTAGGCCGTAGGCATTTTATATACACCAAGGCACAAAATAAAAATGTTCACTTAACTAGCAAATTGCTAACCAATGTTAAAAAACTATTAGCAATTTTGGTAAAATGTGTATCAATAATTTCCAACAATTCGCGGGCTACTTCTAGCAAGCTTTGTGAAAGTATATTACTGAACTCTTAACTGTGCAGTGTCATCAATTCATTGGCATTATGTGTGTGAGATGCTTTGACATCCACAGATGTGTATCAGGTAGCATTGATTCAGAGAAAAAGTGGTGTTTCGCATTTTGCTTTGAACAGATAATTTTGACTCGCAGTTCGTTTTTTTTCCATGGCAAATTGCTATGCGACACCGGTTATTTTGTGCCTTGTACACTCTCACCTGCCTTGGTTGATTGGTTGTATTTATTGTTTTGCATATATCCAATTAAGTTTCAAGCACGCTGTCCTGGGAACACAACTCAGATCTCTATGCAGCTGTTTAGGACAGAGGTTAGTGTTTAACAACAAAGACGAAATCAGCTGCAGCCACACTGATGCGGCTACTCTTACCGATAAGCAGCAAGGGATCTTTTATATGCACTATCCCACAGACAGGACAAAATATACCACGACTTTTGATAAACCAGTTGTGGACTGGTATCGATATTAAAAATCCCATGCCTTGACTGAGATTTGATCCCAGTATCTACCAGCCATAAGTCTGTGTTCATTTTAATTGTTTCTGTTCTGTAAAGTAAATAGTTTTAGAATAAATATTTTGTCATATTATTTCACTATGTTATTTCTTTTTATTAATACGGGGACCTTACGTGGTGTGTTGCGCTTTTAATTGGGGATGTCACCTTTCATACTATAGGCAAAATGGGTGTAGGCAAACTGGGTTGTAGGCAAACTGGGTGTAGTCAAACTGGGTCGTAGGCAAACAGGGTTGTAGGCAAAAACGGAGGACACCGCCAAAGGAGCTTAGGTCGTAATATCGAACCGTTAGACTCATTGTCTTCTCTGGATGGGGTTTTATCCGCTCCAAACAGTACTCCACGACTGGTATATCAAAAGACGAGGCATTTGCTGTCCTGTCTGTGGGAAAATGTATATAAATGACCCCTTGTTGTCTGTGAAAAAAATAGCGGGTTACCTAAGATGTAAGTACCAAATGTTTGGCATCCAAATTCCGATGATTAATAAATCAATGTGGTCTAACGTTGTTGTTAAATAAAACAACAAAAAACAAAAACAAAAAATTAAAAATTATTTTTATAAACATCTTCTAAAATCATGCTCTATTTATTACCTACTTCCTTGAAACATGGAGCGGGATCTAGCGCAAACGGTAGTGTCTGCCTGTGAACCGGTCGGTCGTCGGGTCGATCTTTCTCAGTGGACCCATTTGCAGTTTGGGCTATTTTTCGTTCCATCCCGTGCTCCACAACTGGTTTATCAAAGGCCATGGTATGTGCTGTCCTGTCTATGGGACGAGGCGTATAAAATAGTCCTTGTTGCTTATCGGAAAGAGTAGCCTATGTAGCGGCAGCGGGTTTCCTCTAAAGACATATATCAGAATGACCATATGTATGACGTCCAATAGCCGATGATAAAATATAAATCAATGTGCTCTAGAGGCGTCCCAGAGTGAGTGCTCCGCAAGGCTCAGTAGATAGATGTATACCACTTACACCGACCACTGGTCCACAACTGGTTTAACAAAGCCCGTGGTATGTGCTATTCTGTCTATGGGATAGTGCTTATAAAAGATCCCTTGCAGTTTATCGAAAAGCAGCGGGTTTCGTGTCTCTTAATAAAACTAACCTCTGTCCTGGACAGACACACAAGAAGCTGATTTGTGTGCCCAGGACAGCGTGCTTGAACCTTAATTGGATATAAGCATAAAAATAAATACAACCAACCAACCAACCACTCTGTCTGCTTTTACACCTGAATACACACATGCACAAATGGACATACTGGGCTGTTTTCCTTTCCAACCAGTGGTCTACAACTGGTGTAAAAAAAGAGCTGTTTTATGATTTTATAAGAAAGTGCATATAAAATACCCCTTGGTACTAATCGAGAAAAAAGTGATGTATGTGGCTGCAACGATTTTCTTATGATGACATGGCCGTAACTTCATTGAGGCAAATGCCTCATACCGAAATTGACGATGTTTATTTTTGGCCCAAATTTTTTCCTCATTTAAAAAAGAGTCTTGTTACGGCCCTGGATGACCATTATTCACAAATACTGTGTGTTTGAAGCTTAACGGGCTCTTGATTCGATAATGTGCTTGGGTGTCGTTAAACAAACATTCCGTTCTTTAACCAGTTCCTGTTCTAGCTAACGCATATAATATTAGGTGTATCCTATGCGTCTCAGTCTGAACGAGTTCTGTCACGAATGTTTCGGGAGGACAGCGATAAGCGTGCTAACTACCGAGCTATTGTATGTTAGAAATTGCTTATAAAACACCCCTTTGTACACAGCAAAAATAGCCACATATGTTTAACGTACGTTCATGAACATAATTTTTTCATTTATATAGGCGGACGTATGTTTAACGTACGTTTAAAAAAATCGTACGTTAAACATATGATAAAAGTGTTTTTCGTATAAATGTTAAACAGATGTTAATGACATACTCAACAACATGGAAAGGGCTTCTGTAGATATGTATGAGTTTCACTGTTGCTATGGACACCATCTTGGTTGCTAAGGAGGGTACATTTAATTTGATTTTTTAAATATTAATTATACATTTCTGAATCAAGTACACCTAAAATCATACAAACGCCGCTTCTCTAATTACTTTAGACAACTGTTTTATCATTGTTTGCTAAGAACACCTTGTTTACTAGGATAAGAAACTCCATAAACACTCATATGTTAAACGTACGTTAAACATGCATTCTGTTAAACAAAATAAATGTATGTGAAACATATGTTTTCAAACATATGTTTAACAAACCTATGTTCAACATATGTTTCAAGTATGTTCAACAAATGTCACCAATGTGAAACACATGTGGATATTTTTGCTGTGTGTTAATCTGGAAATAGACTATGTGGAGACAGAGGTTGTCCTTCTTATAACGACAATGTTTTGCAAATACAGTATGCTTGAAGTCTGACATCTTCTGATTTAATAATGTGCTTGGGTGTCGTTAAACAGACATTCCGTTCTTTAACCAGTTCCTGTTCTAACTAACGCGTATAATATTAGGTGTATCCTATGTGTCTGAGTCTGAACGAGTTCTGTCACGAATGTTTTGGGAGGACACCCATAAGTGTGCTAACTACCGAGCCAAAACCAAGTATGCTTCAATCTGTTGCCATTGGTAATATTCATTTTCTTCATGGGTGGCACGACGCAGGTGCGAACACGACGTGCTTCGACAGTTTCCGGAAATTCTAGCCTTGCAAATGGCGGTTACCTCCACGAAAATACACTGGGTTGACTGATCCCCACCGGAGTGTGTCGAGTTAAGCTGCGGAAGTCACCGGAATCACGCGAATTTGGAATAAAACTTTCTTGGACCGGTATTCATATGAATGCTACGCCTGTCTGCACCTCAGTCCGTTGCATGATCTTTTCGATCTGGGGTCAGTGCAGAAAAAGTGTGTATCAGTCTACTGTGAGAATAGACGCTGTGTGGAGGATGTATGGCATCTGGCGTAACAAAAACCGGGGTGTCATGGTATGAGTTTTCTATTGGTGTCCTCCCTAACTCAGAAATGAGGCCAACGCCTGGATTGCGATTTCTGTTGTATGTATGTATAAGACAGAGTTCAGACAAAAACCGTTAAGTTGATATAATTTATTAATAAAAGGCCTCAGGGGTATGAAAATGTTTTTATTTAAAAAAATGTTTGCTGTTCTTGTCATTGTAGGAGGTTTTTTTACAACACCACGAGAGCACATTGAAAAACTCAACCAGAGAATGTGTCCACCAAGGAGATTCGATCCAACGACCAAAGCATGTCAGACGAAGGCGTTATGGACTGGGCAGGATCCTGTTAGAAGTCAAAACGCTACATTGTCCAAATTAATAATAATAAAAGTATTTTAATTTATAACTTTTTTAATAGTATAGTGTTACTTCATTTGTTTTTCCCTATGTCCCCTTTCCTTTTCCACCTTTGATGTACTACTTTCATCCCTTTCTGACAGCAACCCCGTCTGTCAACATCTTGCCGTCCAACTCCACATCCCAGTCCTTGTCTCTCCAACCGCATCAGGTGCTTGCCTCTTGTGGACATCTGTGCCACACACCCGTCATTCTACAGCAACCTTTGCTGTGGGCTTTGTCTGGCCACTTCGGGGAGGATTCAATGGTTGCTTCTGGCATTGTTAAGAGGCACTTGCCACCATCTACTTTGCACTCCTACTACCGGCGGTGGGACAGACCAGCTTTATTGGCGGCAGCCGGGTGGATGTAGAGAAGCACACAGAGAATACACCCAAGGAGGATTTGAGACAATTATGTGATAGGGTGGACAGAGTAAGGTGGACCTGACAGAACAAGGATGAAAGATTGAAATCGCAGAAGAAATTGGAAAGATTTATATATTAAGATCATGATAATGGCAGGCAGAGGGTGATAGAAGAGAAAGATGAGTGAAAGTCGTGTATTACTGTTTGGAACGGAAAATAGTCCACTTAAGAGAACGGATCCGATAGTATCTCAGGCGAACGCTCTACCTCTAAAGGCCCCTTTACACAGAATTGCGACCTTTGTGCCTCCCTTGTGCGACCATAAAATGTGCCAGGTCGCCGTTTTTACTTTTGATTGACCGTTCAAATCTATATATTACTTAAAATTACTTTCAATATTTATAAATATATTCCCCACTTTTTCCGATTATTAAATCAATAACTTTTTTTTCACTTTACTCCCTTGGAACAGGGGCCCTTTTCTCAAGACCCCAGTCTCAAGGGGGGTGGCCGTGCCCGAACCAATGTGGGCACGTAAATAATTTAGTGATGGTGGTAGGGGTGGTGGTTGGAGGCTCAAAGGAGGCAGAATGGTTGCCTAAATCGGTCAAAGGAGGTACACAGGAGGTTCAGACATCGCCATGGACGCCATGGTCGCCGTACATTTTTGAACATGTTCAAAACAGTAGCACAAAGGTTGCCGAGGAGGTTGATTGCTCAAACGTGGCTCAAATGAGGTAGAAGGGAGGCACAAGCATTGCTGTGGTTGCAGAATAGAGGCACAATGGTCGCCCAGTGGTTGCCAGGTAAATAGATGCGTTCTGCTGCAATTTTTCTAGTCAATCAAGAGTCGCCTAGGAGGCAGAAGCATGACTGAAAGGTCGCCCAGTGATCGCCGTAGTTGCCGTTGATCGCCGATAATGGCACAGAGGAGGCTCAGCGGTTGCTCAAACATTGCTCGGGAATCGCCTCAAACAATACTGAACCTCTTAATTAAAATAACTTCAAGTGGGCAGTTTTAATAAAAACTCATCCATTACCCCTGCCATATGTTAAATATACAGTATATTAATTTTTTTTTATATTCTAAACTGTGGTTGAATATTTTCCCAAAACAATAATAAAGCTTTAAATTAAAATAATTTGAAGTGGGCTGTTTAAATAAAAACTTGTCCCCGACCCCTACCATATGTTAAATATGCAGTATATTAAATTGTGAAATTAATGAATGATAGAATATTGCCTACCCCCCACCCCCACCCCAAAAAGAGTTAAAAAAAATTGAAACTTTTAATTAAAATAATTTCAAGTGGACAGTTTTAATACAACTATTCTCCATCCCCTCCATATGTTAAATATAGAGCATATTAAATTTTGAAATTAACAATGTTATAATATTTCCCAAAAACAATATTTAAAATAATTTCAAATGGGTATAGTTTTAATAAAAATTCTTCCCCAACTCCTACCATAATTATTTTAAATAAAAAAAAATTGAAATTAGAAACTCTGGTAGAATATTTTTCCCATAAACAATATTAAAGCTTTTAATTAAAATAACTTCAAGTGGGCAGTTTTAATAAAAACTCATCCCCAACTCATGCCATATGCGCACCTGACTCATGGTCCACACTGGTCAGCGGTCTTTAGCGGTAATCTTCACGCACCGAGTTGGCTTTGCCGTCCTTTATGGCTACTAGAACAGCGCCATCTGTTATTGTTATTGTCTTGTCGACCAGTGCACCGGTACTCCGTGCGATTGCTTTAATTATCGCGATACCTGTTAACAACAACGCAAATGGCTTTCATCAGGTGTGTAGTGTAATTAGTGCAGTTTATCGCCCGTCCCTATTTATTTGGCCATTATTTCAATGAGGATGGGGTCATCCGGTGCAAGCACCCCCATAAAAAAGAAGGAGAAATAGTCTTGCCCTGCCGCAGTCATGCATGAATGAAAATTTGTCATACGCCATTGGTGATGGAATGCAAAAACATACCATTCCTCGGCTATTAGTATTTCAAATATGCAGGAACGTGAAAATACGTCAGCTAATAGCATAATTTTATCGTCAACACATATTTTTGGTGGAATATTATTCCCGTTTCCTTTTATCTTTATTATTATTTTAACTTTCGTAATTTATTTTGAATAGTTTTTAATTAATATTTTAAATAATGTTAAGTATATTTAAAAAAATATTACACGTAATTAAAATGATGTACCAAAAATAAATATCAGAAGTTAAATCAGCATGACATAAAATTAACGATGCACATAAATGTAAGAACTATAATTTAAACTTTGGTTCGTTTGCAAAACAAGAAACGAATAGGAATTATAAGTAAAATTAACGCGCGTGCGCGCGCACTCACACACACACACGCACTCACTAAAATGATGTTTCTTTCATGATGATGTAACCACGACGATAATGCTGATAGTAATGATGACTGCGACGATAATGATGACGACGACAACGATGATGAGGATGATTGTGACGACGATGATGATGCGACGAGGACGATGATGCTGGTAACAACGACGGCGATCATGTGGATGGCATGCTGATGACGATGAGGAGGATGACAATGACGATTATGATAAAAATGATGATGATGATAAAAATGATTATTATGATAATGGTGATGATGATTGTAATGATGATGATGTGATGATGATGAATATGGTGATGATAATGATGGTGATGAGGATGGTGATAGTGATGATGGTGATAATGATGATGATGATTATTGTGATGATGATGGTGATGATGATAGTGATGATAGTGATGATGATGATTATGGTGATGATAATGATGGTGATGAGGATGGTGATAGTGATGGTGATAGTGATGATGGTGATAATGATGATGATGATTATTGTGATGATGATAGTGATGATGGTGATAGTGATGATGATGATGATGATTATGGTGATGATAATGATGGTGATGGTGATGATAGTGATGAGGATGGTGATAGTGATGGTGATAGTGATGATGGTGATAATGATGATGGTGATAATGATGATGGTGATAATGATGATTATTATGATAATGTGATGATGATGGTGATGATGATGGTGATAGTGATGATGACGGTGATGATAGTGATGATTATGATGATCTTACTGTCGTATGTACTGTTATTAGAGTTACAGATGTTAAAAATGCTATTCAGCATTGTTGATGGTGTTACAGTTCAAAATAATTTTGTTTATGTCTAACCTTTGTTCTCCTCACTAATTGGCTGCTAAAGTTCACTCGTTTGCATTTCAGATCGCGTTCAGTGCAAGATTATATATTTAGTCACGACGGCTATATATAAAAAATCCTCTCTGGCACTTGAATACACAAAGCTATTTTGCCAAAAGTATGCTGGAGGGGGGGGGGGTAAGTATACGTGGCATTATCCACGCACCTGAAGATTATATTATGGTTGGAATGTGTCAAAGAAACGTGCCAAGTATTTCTAAGCAAGCAGCATGATGACGAAATGAAGCACAGATTGAAACCACTCGCGCATCCTAGGTTGTGATTTCCCGGAATACGTAATTATTATCTACACCATGAATGAAAGAAAAGTTTGTTTTATTTAACGTCGCCTCTAGAGCACATTGATTTTTATCTTATCATCGGCTGTTGGACGTCAATCATATGGTCATTCTGGCATATTTATTTAGAGGAAACCCACTGCTGCCACATAGGCTACTCAGCAAGGGGTCTTTTATATACACTTTCCCACAGAAAGGACAGCACATACCACGGCCTTTGATTAACCAGTTGTGGACCACTGGTCGGTGTAAGTGGTATACACCTACCCACTAAGCCTTGCGGAGCACTCATTCTGGGTTGGAGCCGATACTGAGAATGGAAAATAGACCAAACTGCAAATAAGTCTACTGTGAAGGATCGATCCGACGATCGACCGCTTCACAACCGGTCGCACTACCGTTTAAGCTACATCCCGTTCATGGGAAACATAATTATTATCTACACCATGAATGAATGACAAAACGAGTAAAGTATCTCTAATTATAGACCGATACTGTGCAGGTGTTAAAAGGTGCGCATCATACTGAAAAACCTTTATTTGTTTTATCTTAACCGCGAAACGCTGGTACATTGCACGAACCGTCTGAACCAAAGCATTAAATGTGAATAGTTTTATCAATGGTTGGTTGGTTGTATTTATTTTCGTGCTTATATCCAATTAAGGTTCAAGCACGCTGTCCTGGGCACACAACTCA
>JAULBS010153293.1:0-12013 GCA_032355785.1 Symmetromphalus regularis
TCAAATGTTTATATTTAAAATTAATTCTTTGTTTGGAAATTAATTAGGTCAAGGGTCTGTGGGACTATGCGTTTAAAGGTAACAAGTTCGTACATTGCTGTCAGTCTATAATTATGTATTGTCAGCCTAGGTTGTTGCTCAGAGGCCAGTAGATGCCTTCCCTAATCGCAATTCTTTAACTGGTGTTCTGTCCTTAGCTACATGTCGCGTCATACAATATCCTGAAAGACCACTGTTTTCATTTCATTTAGGAAATATAGAAAAAACATACTGTGGCTGCTTAATATATTATTTCATTAAATTAGGGTTCAGTTTGGATGGTTGCTGGCAGCTACCAAAGTTCAACTTTTTAAAATCCTTTCCTACAGATCAAACTATAATAATTTTATGACGTCTGTTAATAACAGAAGAGAACAAAGCAAGCATTTAAACAAATACTATTGTAGGTTGTCGCTTTGAGGGTCGACTGACTACTGGTTGTAATCCGCATATTCGGGGTGGTCTTAATTCTGGAGTAGTTTTACTATAAAAGTAACAAGGAAATATTCAGGTCTTTAAAGTATTGGTCTTTATAGTGTGGTGGAGTTAGAATCGGGGTGGAGGTTTACTGTACTGTAATGTTCATCAGTGAACCGTTGTAATATCTTAAACAATGTCTGTTGGGTATACAATATGTCGATCTATAATAATCTAACTTCTCAGTCTTCTAAGAAGATTAGTTTGTCTAAAGATTTAAAAACATTATATCAGAATGCTGGTTAAAAACACTGTTCTCTGCCCCAAGCGAGCTATACATAATACATGATTGGACGTACATAGAAAATATCTTGTAGCGTTTTAAATTAGCAGTAATACTTTTTTTTAACAATAAGGTCAGTAAACAAAATTATTGATCTAAGTTTTTGTTTCTCAACTAATAATCAACTTGTTATGCAGCTAATAATACTGTGTTTAATATTCGTTCAAAGTAAATGAATTTAGAATGGGAAATCGTTAAAGTGTAAGTCACATGATATTTGACAGAATCAGTGTTGCTTTTAGAAAAAAAGTTCTACAATCAAAAGCATTGTAGGATTTTTCTTCTCCGAAACCACATTAAAACCTTTGTTTGTTTCCTTAACAAGATCATCGGGTTAACGCGCCAATCATAGCAAACTATTGTGAAATACGTCTCTCGTTGGCACCATTCTGACACAAGCTCGGTCTTATACTGAAGAAAGAGAAATAGTTTAATGAGGTTTAAGGATAGGACACAATCGGCAGGTAAAGCACAATGGAGCACTAGGAAACCCGATCTGTCCTAAACAAATATTATGCAAGTATTTATGTGAGAACTGTGATGCCAAGGTCCGGATCTAGTCTGCTAATTTTACAAATCTAATGTGCAGATGCGCTAGAAAGGGAAAGGGGTGGTCGTGGTGTGTGTGTGTGGAGGGGTAGGGGTGGAGTATATGTGAGAACCGTGATGCCAAGGACCGGATCTAGTCTGCTACTTTGACAAATCTAATGTGCAGATGCGCTAGAAAGGGAAAGGGGTGGTGGTGGTATATATGTTTGTGTGGGCGGGGTGGTGGTGGTATATATGTGTGTGTTGGGGTGGGCGTGGGGGTGGAGTATATGTGAGAACTACTGTCTTGTTTAAATAATTACGCTCAATGTTTTTGCTACATTTACCTTTAATTAGCGAATGTCTGCCATTCAGTAGCCGATGATGACTGCCCACACATGCTGTAGTGATTAAGCTGTCGGATTTACAGCTGGCATGTACTCAGATCATTAATAAATGTAATAAACAAAAAAGTAAAGAAAACAAGAATCGAATGAAGATAAAATTAGCCAAAATAAAAAATAATTAAATAAAAATAAGGGATAACTGCCATGCTCTTTTTTATACCATTTATAGGCCATGTTGCAATTATGCAGTCAGAAGAAAAAACACACCCTATTTTGATGGTTAGATACATAAATAGTAATTTGAGTCTTTCAAATGAATCACCACGAAAATGTGTTTGGAGTGTTTAAATGCTGATGTTTGGATATAGAACTAATATACCAGGCGCCCAAACCCCACGATTAGTTCTCTTCAAGATGTTTAGAAAAAACGGCATAATCTTATAGAAACATACATGTGCACGAATGAAGAAAAGGAATGTTATTTAAACCGAGACATTGCCAGTTTACGTACACTTACTCATCCACTTTCCATTCATTTGAATTCATTCTAAAACAAGTTCGTAGCATACGCAAGTTTATGGTCATTTCGCCTACAAAAAATTGCCATTACAGGATGCCCATTGTCCAATTCCGGAAATATGGGCTAGTGTCTGGTGGCGTTCTTTATTTGGATATGACATTCTATGCAGGCGACTCCCGAGGCAT
Organism: Symmetromphalus regularis; assembly: GCA_032355785.1. NCBI lineage: Eukaryota > Metazoa > Mollusca > Gastropoda > Neomphalida > Neomphalidae > Symmetromphalus > Symmetromphalus regularis. Next base: position 2,380 of record JAULBS010153293.1, read on the forward strand.
TCTAGGGTGCAGCTGAACAGCCATGAAAATACTGAACCCCAACAACAGTCTCTTCTTTATCCATCCCCCTTGCCCAATACTTCACATTTCCCAAAATCACGTGGCCAAAGAAAAAAATTGCCAAGGAAAGATAGAAATGAAACATTATGGTTAAAATGTTTTTAAAAAACAACCATTAGTCGAAATGGCTGTGGGCGAAATGGTATGACGTCCATACGCAATGCCACACGGATGCTATCACATTTCTTTGTTTTTGAATGAGTTGTGTTTTTTCAGGTATCTGGTACCGGTATTTAGTTATGAAAACTTAACTTGTGGCTAGCCAAATAACTTAGCAAGGTTTATTCATATAAAATAAATTAATATAACAAATAATATAATAAAAATAGATACGTAAGTTAAGTGGAGGCAAAATTGTCTCGAATGCTTTACAACTACAAAGAAATATTGACCTAACGTTCGTAAAGTTGCATGTGGACTTAAAAGGGAAAATAATTAAAGACAGAATCCTGTTAGAGTATATGAACAATTTGTTTACATGCCAATACTACAAACCGTTTGAACCATTTAGTGTTGAGAGTGCTAGTGCAGACACGATTATTAACTACCTGAATAGGACGTGAAAACATATATTTTATGATTAATCATCTTAATGCACCGGTGTTTATCCAATAAATAGCTTTTCATGCTCTGTCTGAAGCTCGTAATTCATATACACTGTCTAATGCTAACCAGAATGATAACCAACAAGTATATTTCCTTGTGTGTGTGATTGTCTGTCTGTCTGTGTTAACGAGGATGGAGAGCCAAATATTAAATGTGAAACAAATATATATATATATCCAGCTTGACCTCTATCCGTGTTTAAAACATCACAATGCAATGTTTTCAAAATACCTCTTATTCAAATTTAGCATAAAGATAAGAATCATTTAAAAACAAATTGTGTGTGGAACTTAAAACATTGCACATACATTAATTACCAAAATTCATTTGGACTAAATCTAATCTTCACACATGATACTACTGTATTATATATTTTAGAAAACTCTTCATTGTCACTAATTTGCAATAATGCTATTACTGAAGAATACATCCATGACGAGTCCAGAGCAACGCACAATCAACACTACTCTCAATACCACAATGTAAACTTTCAGTTAATTTCACCCTTCCACTAAATAAAAAAGAATTGAATTGGACTTCATCACACCACTAATGACGTTTTCGAAAATTCATGATTTTAATATGGTTGGTTTTCTGATTTAACTTTCAAAAGTTACTGTCAGATTATTTCTTGTTCAGTCATATGGTTTCTCAAGATCAGTGCTACTGATATTTCTAGACTTGAGCCTTTTTACTGGACGAGATCCAACTTATCTGTTGTATATAAAATCATATCACCAAGGTCACAGATCAGTTACTCCTTAGTTTTGGCTATTTGTTTAAAATGCTCAGAATTATATAAATGTTTGACCGAGCGTTCAATTATTATTATTTTATTATTATCATTATTATTATTTTATGTTATTATTATTATTATTCTGGGCACAAGGGAGCGTGCTTGAACAGTTTTCTGATGTAACTACGTTAAAAAATGTACCCTAAACTATCCTTAATAACACTTGCACAATGCTTTTTTAAATACAATTAAATTTATAATAATAATATAAAGATATAAACATAATAAATAAATTCAATAACTGAATTTGGGTGTCATGATAAATAAGTTTAAATGACAACGCTTATTTTAAAATAAATCTGTTTAAAAATTAAACATTTAAAATTAATTAGATGATGTACTTATACAATACATCAAGACGCGCGAGTGTGACCTATACGGGACTATTTATTTATTTTCTTCAAGTACATTATACTTAATAAGTGGCTGAAATAGATATCTCAAAATATGATTTAATTAACTTTTATTGGGAACATTAACTGGGAATTACAAGATAAGACACGGCTGCAGTGATTTAAAAGCAGACTTATATCTAGTAGGACTTAGCATGGATTCCTCGTGTTGCGGTGGAAATCATTTTGAAAACAATTATAATTTTTTCTTTGGATGCATTTTATACGAACAGCAGGGGCGCATTCTCTGGAATTCATTGCACAGGTTTAAACCAATACATTTACAATTGATTCTAAATGGTAAAAGTGTTCTAAATGATGAAGATAATCCTCGCGTACAGACATGCACAATCACGAACATAATGGGGCGGAAAGACCATGCCTGAAAATGAATTGCTTTTCACATGCTGTAAATTGTTTTGACGGTGAGAGGTGGGCAATGTCTTTGCAAGTTTGGTGAAGACTCGGCTTTTTTTCACTCAAAGGACATTTTCATGGCTGGGTAGTTTCTTTATTGATTGTCTTCTATAACCTATTATTATTGACAAACAATGGGCATCACAAAACACCATAAAATTTTCATTACATTTATTTACATTGCAGTCTACCAAGTTAAAATATCGTCAGTGTAAAAGGTCGTCTGCGTTCGTTTAATGGAGAACAAAACAACCTATTATGAATAAATGTTTTTTAAATTTTTGTTTTCTATCATCCCTCAGTAGGATGTCAAGTTGATTTATCATCATATCACAATGATTTATTCGTAGGTACAAATAAAAGAAATAAATGAAAGAAACATCAAGAAGTGGACCAAGCACAGCTTTATCTTCATATAGCGAATCAAATGAACATTTCAAAAGGAATGGCTAAACATTTCAAAAATGTTGTTCTGCCTACGTGGAGCAGGAGCGGATCCAGAGGGAAGACCCAGGGGGTCTGGACCCGTCCTTTTCTAGATTTTTTTTCTTAATATATGTTTTTCCTAGTGGAAGGACGTGAAAATTAACAATTTTTTTCCACTCCTATTCATCCATCACATTTGGACACCCCTTTCAGAAATCCTGCATCCGCGCCTACAGTACATGAACAGCTGGTTTCTAAATGTAACAGTTCCAGTCGATTATAAACAACACTGTGTGATCTCGTTAAGAGATTGTTTTATTAGAGTTAAATAATATTCAGGCGAAAGATATCAAAGCGTTTCATGACCGACTATCAAAACCCATTTCACAATAAAAGTATGTCTGAAGCTTTACCTTATGTATCAGACCAGGTAGTACAGTGGTTACACTGTCGGACTCACGGTTAGTAGGTACTGGGATCAAATCTTAGTCGACAAATGAAATTTTTGATCTAGCTAAGCATAACTCCTTGGGTTTGTGTACGCCACTCGCACAGAAAAGTGGTCCACAATTAAATTATCAAACTGTGCTGTGCTGCCTGTGAGATAACGCATATAAAATATCACTTGTTGCTAATCGGAAAGAGTAGCCTATAAAAAGTATGGTGGTGGCGGGAGTCCTGTGAAAACCATGAGTGCAAAACACTATATGCCTGACACCTAGCAGTCACTGAATAAACAATCAATTCTTTCCGATTCCTTTTTTTCTATGCCTTATGTTAGCATTGTTAGCATTGTATGTACTTCATCACAATGTTTTCTATGCCTTATGTTAGCATTGTTAGCATTGTATGTACTTCATCGCAATGTTTTCTATACCTTATGTTAGTATTGTTAGCATTGTATGCACTTCATCACAATGTTTTCTATACCTTATGTTAGCATTGTTAGCATTGTATGTACTTCATCGCAATGTTTTCTATACCTTATGTTAGCATTGTTAGCATTGTATGCACTTCATCACAATGTTTTCTATACCTTATGTTAGCATTGTATGCACTTCATCACAATGTTTTCAAAACAAAGATGGTTTAGAAGTGTCTAAGTTTTGCCAGCGCCTGATGTGATCTTGGTGACTTTTTTTCTGTGATTGGCGAGTTAACGTGATCCGGACAATAAAACTGTTAGCATGTTTAAAAAACGTAAATAGGAAATTTACGAAAGCTGAACTCATGCATCAATGTCAAAACAGCCTTGATAATGACAGATTTGTCCAATAATCTCGTATGAATAATTTAAGAGACAATCCAACTAAGACTAGAGTCCCTGTAGCAACATACCAAGTGAATCATCCATGTGAATACATTCTCATGGCTTTCCGCATATACGATTTAACAGTGATTTTGCATTTGCTTTACGTTTTTCATTAATAATAATCGTCCTATACAAGACAATAGACAAGACTCGGACCGTTGCTCAACACGTAGGAGGAATATATACATAAACAAATTGAAATATACACATTTGTACATATACACATATATATATATATATATTCCTCCTACGCCGTTGAACAAAACATGTTATGGAATTTTTGTTCACATTATTTTGACGGGTAATATTTGTTTTCGCTGTCAGGGTATAGTGTCATAACAGTGCCAATGTAATGTGAAATTTTGACTTCCATAGAATACTGACTCTCCGGTCACTTTTCTCCATAGAATAAAGACTACCCGGTCACTTTTCTACGTAGAATAATGACTCTTTGCCGTAGAAAAATTACTTTTGTGACAGGGGGTCAGATTATCACGTTACACCAGCGCTGCCATTCAAATATTGAGGGGGCAAGACTGAATAGGGGCGCTATTTGGAGGACGCATATAACATAATAAATGAAAATATTGTCAAATTATTGGGGTGAGGAGGCATATACCCCCTTGCCCCTATGGCTAGCCGGCCCTGCACACAGATATTAAGAAATTCAGTGATTTAAAAATACAGTTTCTAACACATTTTAGCAAGAAAGAAATATTTTGTAATATGTTGTGAAAGCTTCCTGTAGCAATAGTCCAATTAACCTGGATTTACCACGGCGTCAGTAAAATAATGAAAATGTGAGAAACGTTCAGTGAATTATTTGTAACTACACATGGTGTGATAAGACACACAACAGAAGATAACAGTTCTCTTCATGAAGGTTTATCGCATCGTTGTCGGTTGATGTGTTAATCACTACATCACACAGACGTGTTACTAATGTATGTGGAATGATAAGAAATAATTGTTTAATAACAGCCAAGCACGTTGCTTTTCCAGACACTATAAGGTTTCAAACATCCGTTGTTTGTATCTTATGGTCTTCAGAAGAACCCGCTACCGACACATAGGCTACCCTTTTCGATTAATATCGAGGGACCATTAAAAGGACGTCAAATACCACTTTTGTTTACGTTGTGGACCACTGACGGGAGTGAGAAATATCCCAAATGGTTCCCCTGAAGGGGAATGATCCGATGACCCATCGCAGCTTAGACAGATGATCTAGCTATTCAGCTAAGTCCTGCTCAAATCCACGAGGAATACATCTTAACTTCTATATGTTGTTTACCAGAAGTATAGATGCACACAAGAATCGGCCAGTTCTGATGTTACCAGGCGTTTTAAAATATTGTGTATATTCTTTACCAGAGATACTCCACAATCTGATTTGGTCGCACGCCATTTTCGATTTTTTATTTATTTATTTTTAAACAGGAGACTTACAGGAGAGTAATTTATATCAACTATATGTTTATATCTGATGTACAGAGAAACTGTATTACTAGAGTTACAAAATGTATTTCCAAAATATTTACCCCCCCCCCACTCCAAAATAAAATAAAATAAATAAAACCCTCCAAAAACAATAATAAGCCACCAAATTGGAATGTTATGTGTTGATCAGATATAATGTTAGAGGGTGGAGCGTCATATAATGGCCTTTGCAGAATGAATTAAAATAGAGGCAATACTGACATCTATACAATAAAACGCAATCTAAATCAGCTGAAAATAGAACACATTAAAATACCATCTATCTATATGACAACACAATAATAACAACAACAACAATAATGATAATAATAATAATAATAATAATGATGAAACGAGTGATGTGTACTCTTATATCGACAATTTAATCAAGATTTGACAAAGCTACAAGTATCGTTGTTAATGAAATGTTCAGTAATAGGAGATGATTATAACGTTATACATGTACATGAATGCAATCTACACTAAGTAGAATTTGACGATGAACAAACGCATTCAATTAAAATGCCGAATATCTTCATGACAGAATAAACACAGCCTATATATTTCAAATCCGAATAGTAAGTATCATCTTGTTTAAAACTACATGAACAAGAAAATTCAAAATCGCGAATCTTATTCAAAAGCAGAACACTCTTATTGTAATTATTCACTATTAGACACATTTGTTAAAATGTTGAAAAAATGAATAAGCAATTGTGCATACTACATTTTTATTTTGTTTTATAGATATCTTAACAGACCCCTCATAAAATCAATATAACAAACGAAGAAATAAAACAGCTGTGAAACAACAATTTCATATGGGCTGAATCAAAACAAAGAAATCTAGGTAAAAAGGTTTTATTTCACTTTACAGTATCTTGAATGATTGTCTATCATATACTAATTGAAAGATAAAATAACTCCACACTGATCTAGCCAATTAGGACTAGAAGATACAACTGAAAATATAAGTTCAGTTTAATACGTTGATCTTTACAGAAATTCATATCGACACCGACTTCAACTAACAAGCAACAAAACGGTTTGTCATATAATTATTGTTGTTGACCGCGCAACCTGCAATTCCAGTGACTGAACATCTATAATACGAATTCACTTTAGGTCAGAACTGTGAACTATTAAACAGAATAAACGCATCTGACTGCTGATTAAAATCATTTATCTTAATGGTTGCCTTTCTGCCCGTCTCAAACAGAACATACTTTGCACGATCACCTATTAGTATGGGTCGAAACAAGTAATCCCAGATCATTAATTAAATATCCACTATCCACTAATTGTCTTATGCTTGAGAAAATCTCTAACGTTTTCATCGGCTGTTTTTGCACGAAGTGAGAGAGATTGGCAGAACTGACAATATAATGTATGTATTGATGACATGAGTACTGGCTGTTTGTCATTTTCGATTAGCAGCAAGACTTTAAAATACACTTTCAAACACACCACACACGTTAGAATATAACTCATGGACCACTGAATATAATACATGTTTAGAATGAGATTTGAACATAGGACGTTTTGTTGTTGGTCGATACATGTGCGTCCTACAGCAGCAACTCACCTTAGTCTGGGTTCAGAATGAGCCAAGTGCCAAGAGGACTTTATGTAGACCTGTTTTTTTTATGCTTCCTTATTATCTACGGCGATCAGATGCTGTCTTGGGTAAATATATAGCGTGTCGAAGAATGCCCCCCTCCCCCCAACTAAAAATAGACACCTTTTAACAGTAATATTTGTAGAGAGGACAATAGGAATATTTTAATGGTGATACAAGCATGAAATTTAAACTGAAATTTCAGAGATGGTTTTAAATGGTAGAATGGCTTTGTCAATCTATCTATATTTAACTTTGGCAGCCATTTTGAAAAATGGCCTTCATCAACGATTTTGATATTTCAGCAATGTAAGTGGATGTTTCAGGAATACAAAATGTAGTGCATGTATATGGAATAATTTATATAAACGTTTTATACATTATACTATTAATAATCAATAGGTCAATTTAAGTGTTTAAAAATGAGGTTTTAGGGAATATGGTGGACATTTTGTAAGATAGGTTAAGTCTGATCATGTTTTAAGTAACACAATTAATTTGAGTATCCTCTTAGAGATATAAAAAGATACAGAGATCACTCAAATCGGATATCAGTATATATGTAAATAACAGTCTTAAATAGAATAATTTGGTAGCCATCTTGAAAAAAATGATCACTGTCTTGGAATTTCATATTTGTATCATCATTTATAATATTATGCCTGTTACTCTTTGTACAAATATTGCTGTTAAAAGGTGGGTATTTTAGGTGGGGGCATATATTTTGTCCCACTATATTTTCCCAATCTAGTACCAGATGGTCGTTTACCAAAACGTTTTTGTCTTCTAGATGGTAAGGAACTATATAAAACAATATCTTGCCTGAGTTGCACTTAGCTCATTCTGAAGCCTACCTATCTGTTTTTATTTCTGTTTAACGACACCACTGGACCACATTGATTTATTAACCACTGGATACTGGATGTGAAAGCTTCTCACCTGAGTCACAGTTCGAAGTGTCCTCAACAGTTGATAGAGCATTTAATAGTATCAAGGCTATCATTAGTTATATACGTCAGACTGGCTCTAGTCATAAAATAGTTTTATTTAGGAATTAAATGTAAGTGATTTTATTTTATCTAGTCTTATTTTATTTATTTAAAGACACCAGCACCCCAGCAGGAAAATAAACATGGCTATTGGGGGTGACACTGTTGTTTCTTCACGTCCAAGTGACACTGTGATAAATACTTTTATGCTTGTAGTATGTCTGGGGTCCACGTATGGTCGTCTATGGGATTTGATTTGATGGTTTGCACCTACATGTATACACCAGCCAAGAAAGCCGTGAGTTCTAGCATTACCCGATGCCTTATAAACTGTCTTGTTACTGACACGTTTGGGTATAACTTTGTGGAGATAAACCATATATTTCGCACTCTGATACGCTGTTGAGTACAGTCTACAATATAGCTAGAAGATTTTTATCCATGCATATGAATGTGAATGTCTGGACAATATAATTGAAAACAGTGTGATATGAAAGGCAAATTATAGCAAGTGTTTCGCTGCATAACTCAGCGCGGTCAATTAAACCAGCTCATTCGGGCAAATTCGTTAATTTAATTTTCTCCTGTAATATCTTGTGTTATCTGCAGATAAATAACAGGATTTCCTTTGATTTGAGCAACATTTATCTGGTGTTTTAGGTATAATAATAATAATAATAATAACATTTATCTAGTGTTTTAGGCATAATAATAATAATAACATTTATCAGGTGTTCTAGGCATAATAATAATAATAATAATAACATTTATCAGGTGTTCTAACATAATAATAATAATAATAATAACATTTAACTGGTGTTCTAGGCATAATAATAGTAACATTTATCCTGTGTTCTAGGCATAATAATAATAATAACATTTATCTGGTGTTTTAGGCATAATAATAATAATAATAATAACATTTATCTGGTGTTCTAGGCATAATAATAATAATAATAACATTTATCTGGTGTTTTAGTAATAATAATAATAATAATAACATTTATCTGGTGTTTTAGATAAAATAATAATAACAACATTTATTTGGTGTTCTCGGCATAATAATAATAACATTTATCTGGTGATTTAGGCATAATAATGATAATAACATTTATCTGGTGTTTTAGGCATAATAATAATAATAACATTTATTAGGTGTTCTAGGCATAATAATAATAATAACATTTATCTGGTGTTCTAGGCATAATAATAATAATAACATTTATCTGGGGTTCTAGGCATAATAATAATATTTATCAAGTGTTCTAGGCATAATAATAATAATAATAATATTTATCAGGTGTTCTAGGCATAATAATAATAACATTTATTTGGTGTTCTAGGCATAATAATAATAATAATAACATTTATCTGGTGTTTTAGGCATAATAATTATAATAACATTTATCTGGTGTTTTAGGCATAATAATAATAATAATAACATTTATTAGGTTTTCTAGGCATAATAATAATAACATTTATCTGGTGTTCTAGGCATAATAATAATAATAACATTTATCTGGGGTTCTAGGCATAATA
>JAULBS010153304.1:0-12013 GCA_032355785.1 Symmetromphalus regularis
TATTTCAAATTCTTTATTTCCTTTATATATAAATAATATAAAGTAGAGAAAACAATTATGCATAAAAATTAACATACAAATTAACATACGAGGAGGTACATGTACATGTATTTAACACTTCGTCTCGAAGAAACAAACTGCTGCCACAAACAGGGGTAGAGTTTGAGAAACATTTCTACTTGCCTAGAGGATAAATAACCTTTAAATTAACCCCTACAAAAAGTCACTTGTTTAAGAAATTACTGGTTAGAACCACATGACTAATTGAAACATTTATGATCTATCCTGAGAAAACAAATGATCATGGAAGGGCATAACCTATAATTGGTCTCCATGGCGCAGTGGTTAAGCTATCAGACTCAAGGCTGGTAGGTACTGAGATCAGTCGAGGCATGGGATTTGTTATCTCAGTATTGGCTACAACCCAGAGTGAGTGCTCTGCAAGGCTCAGTGGGTAGGAGTATACCACTTATACCGACCAGTGGTACACAACTGGTTTAACAAAGGCCGTGGTGTGTGTTATTCAGTCTGTGGGATAGTGCATATAAAACATCACTTGCTGTTTATAGAAAAAAGCAGGGGTTTCATGTCTTCTACTAACACTAACCTCTGTCCTGGACAGAAAGCACATAAACATGAATTGTGTGCCCAGGACAGCATGCTTGAACCTTAATTGGATATAAGCAAGAAAATAAATAGAACCACCACCCATAACCTATGTAGTATACTATAACCAGAAATTTTCGTGGGTTTTTATTTTCAAAGGTAAGTGTGTAACCTTGAAAATATAAAACCTTGAAAATATCGGAAAATATCACAAAAAGTCAATCCAAAATATTTGTTATTAATATCATAATAAACTGACAAGTTACCGGTAGATTTTATTTCTTGTCATGCGCAGAACACAGGAAACATCAAGGGAACAGTATGTTTCATACAACAAATTATTGTGGTTTGAATGTTGATTATATTGTTGAGTCATTGTATATTATTAGTATATTACACTATAAAAAAACATGTTCTCTTGTGAATGTAAGAATAAAATAGTTAATTATCCCGTCGTGTCGGGCTCAAATTAAACATCAAATACTACATTGTCTGAGTTAGAAAACTTCTTACACACACCTTAATTGGTTTTCTGTATAATAAAAGACTGTGAACAGTTGTCTCACTAATAGCACATTGCTGTAGCAAGTTATAGCTACATGTAAGTACTCTATTGTTGAAATTTAAACTTGACAACATAATACAACCAAGTGCCGAAGTGAAACAATGACATCTTTTATGTATTTGTTTTATAATAAAAATAAGATTTTCTCAAAACAGATTTTCTAAACTATGAAAATAAAAAGGAATCCATCTTAGACTTCCGAAACTTAAGAGACTTAAGAAACCTCGAAAAAAATTTAATCCTGAATCCACGAAAATTTCCGGTTATACAGTATATCTTTATTTGAGTAACACAGTGTACACCTGGTATTTGTTCTGACTTGCCACTCTACCAGTCACATCAACTCTTTGGCTCTTGTGCCGGCAGGCCTTGAAGTTAACATTAGAACTGAGTTTGCTGCACTTTTTTACTAAAGTTTTTAAAAAATGTGAAATATTTATTTTGGGAGCACATACTCTAATAAAATGCTAAAATAAATATCACCTATTCTATATATATATATATATATCTATATATATACATATACATATATATATAAAGACAAGTAAAAGATATTTTTCTAACAATTTAGTACTCAGCAGATGTTTTGCTTCAATGAGTTGCTTGAGATTTTTCCCACTTTTGTCTTCTGCATGACCTCCATAGCAACTGTCACTAACTGAAAATACAATATTACCAATGTACATAGTTTATAAATATATTAAAAGTGTTCAGAGTCATCATGAGATCTGCAGAAAGAAAATAAAGTTCACTTTAATGCAAGTCCTACAGAAATTATATATCTTCAATGGTTTAGATTGTACCAATTTTGTGACGGTATATACTGTACCCAAAATAGGGCACCCAAATTATTATTACTGAATAATCCCTATTTAACGACCCAGGGGCATTACATTTTGCTAATTGGGGGGGGGGAAGGGATTTAATTAAGGTCAAATTCTAGAATTATCGGCATCCTAACAAGCCTGAAAATAATTTTTGGAGATGTGTCTGTCAAAATGTCCTACATTAGTCAATTTGTGCCGGTCAAAAACTAAAACGTCCAATTACCAAATTAAATTGAAATTTATAAAATTTTATATTGAAATAAATATTAGTTTTAAAGAATAAAGTGGGTTTTCTTTATTGCACAGATACTAAATCATACTTCAACTTTCGAACTTTCTTCATATTTCAACCACGTGTATGCATTTGTTTGTACCAAATTGTCACTTGCGAATGAAATATAGTGCGAAAATCACGAACATAATTATTGATAGGGCCGCGAATTCAATTACGCACACGAACTTATTTTCGGTTTGGCTATTAACACTGTACCATAAATGTGTAATACATTCAACAAGTTATCGACATTTCGTACAAACCCGGATTTCAGTTTTCTTTGTTTTTACAAAGATTATACATGTATGTGATTATTCATCAGTAAGTATGAATATTCTTAGTTAATCTTTTATGCAATACACATTACTAGTGTGTGTATTCATTACATACATGTACTTTGGACACTATTGGACGAACATGGATTTATGCTGTAGTAAGTCATTTTTATTTTCCAAAAAAGGGGTGGTGTTAAATAGGGTTTATATGGTGTATAGCAATGAAGATTATGGTGAACAAAAAGAAATCAAATTCAATATATTATTGATAAAAAATAAATTTACTATAAAAATTAGTTTCTTTTATAAACCTAGTTGTAGGTGTAATTTAACCTTTCGACTACTGATTTTATTTTGACAAACATTAAGCTGAGTGGGTATTTGTAAATTGCTTTCCTGCACACATTATGAATGGAAAAACCAATAAAAACCTAAAATAAGTTATTGTTATCGTAATTTTTGTTTAATGTAATTGTGGTTTCTGCAATATTTGTTGCCACAGTTTTGAGCTAAAAAAATCAACAAAGACCGCTATATATGCGTGCCGTTATAATTAGTTGTTGGCTATCTATGCCAATATATTCACCTACCGTGTCACATTGGCCAAAATTTGTGTACAAAGTGAAAATTAATTAAATTCTATTCCATGTAACAATTTTCGTTGGTGGAAAAACTATCAAATAAATAATTAAAATATCAATTGGAAGTAGCTATTATATCCTCAATGTGAGCACAACGTTACGCCATTGTTGCCAGTCTCATAAATTTTGTCAAGAAAACTGTTTTTCCAATTAAAATTGCCAAAAAACGTTCTACGAACATACAGTAAGTAAATCGGCAATTTCGTAGTATTTTTTATAGAAGACTTTTTAACGGGAGATAACTCCAGTGTACCCTGAAAATAAAGCATCACACCACTTATTGTTAAAGGTTAACTGTGGTTATAACAGCATGGTTAGATATGTAGCTTTCAGTGTCCTGATGGTTAAATGATTTCACCATACCCACAATTCCGTATTTCTAACTGGCTGAAGTGAAGCCGTGAAGGTGGGTCTAATGCAAAAATATGAAAAACTATCCTATTGATAACCCCATACCCTATACCTATTACTTTATTAAAGAAATATCATTACGATGCCGCCACATACTATGTGGATAATTTACTGAAACATGATCATGTGTTACTTTGGGGTTTTTAAGTAGACTGTTAACAAAAACATTTATGTGTCCCCTACTTGTTTGTGATCAGTATACTTGAAGTTTTCAGCAAATTTATTTACACAAAACAAATTACAAAGGGATGAATGACATGTTATTTTAATTTTTGCACAAAGTATGCCATAAAAAGACATTTGGTATTCCTGGCCAATATGATGTCATGACAAATACAAATTAATCTATGATGTTACCTGTTAAAATCCCGACTTGTATCAACCTGCGCTCCCGCTCCAAATAACCCGAACTGTCCGCCATGATTTTGCCTAACTTAGGAAGCCTCTAACTCAAAATGTAAATTTGTTTTGTTTGTAGAGGTTTTCTGAATACTTATTTATAAAAACGTGTAATACATTATTTTGTAAATAAACTTTAGATATAATTTTAAACTCAAAATAATAAATCGTAAATTACTAAATAGATTAAATTATTGTAATGGTGTTTACATGTGTTCGAGAATAATTTGACACACTTTTGTCTCACTGCTGTAGTTAACAGCCACGCCCCCTTTTTTATCAGCTGATACCCGATACGCGATTCGTTCATCAAAAATGATACAACCTTTAACATTTTACTTAGTCTTAGCTGTTATAGTTGTTTAATATTTTCACAATTAAACATAGTTATTGCATCTATAGAATTCTTAAATTTTGGTTGGACTGTGGTAATTAATCTTGTATTTTTTAATCATTAATTACTTTTCAAGTTTGAGAGTGGGCGGATAAAAGTAAACTGTTACGTGATCGACATGATTTTGACAACTGATAAGGTACCGTATCCCCGTTCATGATGGTGTCTGAATATTTCACAAACTTGTGTGACAAGGAATATATAATACTGCTTGATATTTCGACGTCAATTCCCAGCTGAAATCTGCAGTTGTGAGAGATGGAAGCTGTAAAAGTTGTGATTGAAGATTCAACTAAAGGGGAAGGAGCGGCAGACATAAGTTCTGATTCAACGGACAGTGGTTTGCCGAAAAATACAAATGATAAAAATAATCATATACATTCACATGAGCATTCGGCACATTCCCATCATAATGATGATACTGAATTACTCGAAGAGGTAATACTTTTATTTTATTTGCAAAAGTACCAGATGGTAATATTTATATTATTTTTTGGTACACAGACTCTGCAACTCATGACCAATAAATGTGAAAATAATAAATAAATGTCTGAAATGTTATCTTAATCAGTTAATGTACTAGTCACATCCCAGACATCTATGTCGAATTTTTTGTGGAAAGACGGTTTGATGTGTGGATTTCTTTTCTTTATGTACTTCCTTCCTTCCTTCCTTCACTCCTTCCATTCATATGTCAATCCATCTGTCCATGTGCATTTATCCATCCATCCTTGAATCCATCCACATCCATTCATGCATCCATTCATCCTCCATCCTTCCATATATCTGTCCATTCATCTATCTGTCTGTCAATCTGTCTGTCTCTCCATCAGTCTGTCTGTCCATATGTCCATTCATATATCAATCCATTAATCCATCCATCCATCAATATAACGAATTCAATTTTTATTCACATAATCCACTCTTATTTTTCATCACATGGATACAATTGCAAACCACTTTATTCCTTAATATACAATATTCTTGTATGTATCCTAAATACACATGTACTTCGTTGATTAAATCCTTTCAATTGTTTTTATGCATGTCTTATCACTTTATCTATTAAATGAAATTGCACAAATCTCTTCAAAAATTAGTATTTTATTTGTTTGTGCTCAGGTAGTGAAAATTACTTACAAATAAAATAAAACACATCTGATGATTACAGCACCCTGTGCCGATTTACCTATATGCTTGGCAGCCTGAAGCCTAAGGCCTCAAAATATAGGGGCCTCCGGACGAGGTGTATAGTATATTTGACACTGTCATAGGTAGTGCCGAATATACGCATAAGCTAAACAAGTTAAAGCTTAGGGTCTAATAATCTGCAGGGGCTTCACAAAATTTCAGGATTTTTTTATTTTTTTTTTAAGAATTTTTGCTTGTACTTTTTTTTTTGACTTCTTTTTGTCACAATGTATGGACTGTTCCTCCATTTTGTCCACAATGTATTGACAGTTCATCTATTTTGTCCACAATGTATGGACTGTTCATTCATCTTGTCCACAATGTATGGAGTGTTCATCCATTTTGTCCACAATGTATGGACTGTTCATCCATCTTGTCCACAATGTATGGACTGTTCATCCATCTTGTCCACGATGTATGGACTGTTCATCCATCTTGTCCACGATGTATGGACTGTTCATCCTTTTTGTTCACAATGTATGGACTGTTCCTAGATTTTGTCCACAATGTATGGACTGTTCCTCCATTTTGTCCACAATGTATGGACTGTTCATCTATTTTGTCCACAATGTATGGACTGTTCATTCATCTTGTCCACAATGTATGGACTGTTCATCCATCTTGTCCACAATGTATGGACTGTTCATCCATCTGGTCCACAATGTATGGACTGTTCATCCATCTTGTCCACAATGTATGGACTGTTCATTCATCTTGTCCACCATGTATGGACTGTTCATCCACAAGTACAGTTAACACATGATATTGTCCATCATAATAATGTAGGAAAAGCTTATTTTCATTTATTTTTAAAAAATGTTTATAAATATTGTGTGAAATAAGGATAATTAAAGATTGATAGTTACCATAGTTATATTTATTACATTGTTTATTATATATATATTGTGTATAGTTTATCTGTACACTGGTTTATTTTAAAATGTTAAATTTAACTATAGTGTGACCATCAATAGCCAATATTTTTTTTTTTGTGTTGTGGTGGGGGGGGGATTACTAAACAACCATACAACCAATCAATTAAAGATTGATAGTTATTATTTATTGAATTATAACAACAAAAAAACACCCACTTTACACTCTAAAATCTCCTGGGGTCCTGACCTTACCCCACATTTTCTAGTATTTTGGGGGGTTTGTTTTTCCTTTTTTCCCTAATTTTTTTTTTTTTTAACATTTTTCGAGTGGAAGGACTTGAAAATTAACTATCACCCATCACATTTGGACCCCCTTTCAGAAATCCTGCATTTGTGCCAGATCTTAAATTGTTTAATTTATAAAATCACTTGTATCTGAAAGTATTTTGTTTTGAATTTTATCATGTAGTCATTTATTCATGTAGTATTTTCTTTGTCTGTTACAGCCACTGTTACTTGCAGCTACTCTAGTGCTTGATGCCAAGAGAGGACGGAACATGAATTTCAAAACTGATGACAAGCATGTTAAGTGAGGCTTTAGTTACATTGTTTTAACTTTTTGTGTATACATACATGCAGGTGCGTAAGTCCTGGGCAAAGTGGGGACACATCCCCCCCCACACGTTTTGCTTCAGAAATTGAAATAAAATGCCTAAATAATAATTTTTTCAAGTATTTATCTTTATGATATCAGTTTAACAGTTAGCCATGTGGTTTTTGCACCAATATACTGAAGTACACAGGGAGTCTATTATAAGTTGAATGTTTTAGCTGGAAAAGGTTTTAAAAAAACAAACATTTGAGGGAGTCATGCCTCCACTCCACCCAAGCTTCATTACCCCGTGCTTCCAAGAAGTGATTGTCACCCATACATACATGTATCTTGTATTATTATGTTGTTAAATGTGTGAATCCATATTGGCCTTGTTGTAGGTCTATTGGCTCTCTGATGGCTGTATTGACCCAAGGCAACATCGAGGACAAATACAACCACCAGAGGACCTATAAAGATAACACATATTTAATGATATTTTTTATTAATCAACACTAGTTATTGCATTGTGAGGCCCTAAGCTGTAACTTGTTTAGCTTATGCCTAATGTTGAACTGATCATAACTTAATACAAAGGGAATATGAAAATATTTTATAATAGGTTTTAAAAAATATATATAATTTTTTTTTTTTTTTTTTGCAGAGCATACCAAATCTATCATCACTTCTTACTGAGATGGGCTCTTTATTTCTTCATTGTTGTTGATCTGGCTTTGGCATTAGTGGAAAACCCAACCAGGAAGGGATGGCAGTGGCCATTGTGGGTGAGTTGTCATAGAAACATCCAGAGATCTATGGGTGGGAGATGTTAGGGGCCGTTGTGGGTGAGTTGTCATAGAAACATCCAAAGATCTATGGGTGGGAGATGTTAGGGGCTATTGTGGGTGAGTTGTCATAGAAACATCCAGAGATCTATGGGTGGGAGATGTTAGGGGCCATTGTGGGTGAGTTGTCATAGAAATATCCAGAGATCTATTGTAGGGGCCATTGTGGGTGAGTTGTCATAGAAACATATAGATATTTAATGCTGGGTGATGATTGAGGCCATTATGGGTGAGTTGTCATAGAAACATCCAGAGATCTATGGGTGGGAGATGGTAAGGGCCATTGTGGGTGAGTTGTCATAGAAACATACAGAGATTTAATGCTGGGTGATGCTTGAGGCCATTATGGGTGAGTTGTCATAGAAACATCCACAGATCTATGGGTGGGAGATGTTAGTGGCCATTGTGGGTGAATTGTCATAGAAACATCCAGATATGTATGGATGGGAATGGCATGAGTAGATAATGCATGTCTGACTATTTGAGCTGAGTTTGGCATTACCCCTGCATCTAGCTCTGGTTTTTATGGATTATTAAAGGATAAAATGACATGTATTTTAATAAAATCTTATTGATTCCTTTTTTTTATGCAGATAAACATGAAGTTTTGAAGAAGTAAAGTAAAATATTAAACCTGATTGAGTTGCCAATAATTAATGTTATTCAAGTGGAACAGAAAGTCAAAACTGACTGAATTGTATGGGCATTTATTAAATTTGATCTCTGGAATAATAAAAAATAGTTATAGAAACAAATATTGGTATTTTTATTGTTTTTGTTTTACAGTCTACTATAATGGTTGAGCTGATCTGTATTGCTTTCTTCATATATCGCATCGTTCATGCAGCCTATGTTACAGAAACCACAGAATTCTGGAGAGACACAAAGAATCTATTGGTTATTGGTAGTATTGTGGTAAGTTCTCTACAACCACCAAATAACTATAGACTCCAGAAAATATACCTCGAGACCCTAGTAATTTATGAGAAGAAGACCTCATTATTTCATTCATCCGAGTTCCAATCACAAATGGTGACAGTCCAAACAAATAATTGTGTTTCATTTTCAGGATTTTATTACCTATATATGTTGATTAAGACTCCAGTATTCCCCACCATTCTCCACCATTCTCAAACCACAATGTCATTTTTTTATTCCCAATTTTGGAGAAATGATTCCCAAACTGAATGTAAAATGTTTAAAAAATTATATAATGATACAAATAGATGTATTAATCTGATTAAATTCATTATCCAATAACTTTATCAAATGATGTTAAATTTCCTAAAGCCTCATCCATGGGCATTGTCATATTAAATTTCCTAAAGCCTCATCCATGGGCATTGTCATATTAAATTTCCTAAAGCCTCATCCATGGGCATTGTCATGTTAAATTTCCTAAAGCCTCATCCATGGGCATTGTCATGTTAAATTTCCTAAAGCCTCAGCCATGGGCATTGTCATATTAAATTTCCTAAAGCCTCAGCCATGGGCATTGTCATATTAAATTTCAGAAATTAAAACCTGCTTTGAAAAACAGAAGGTAACAAAATAATTTTTATTTGTTTTAATGTTTATAAAATAAAAATATTTTTTTAAAAGAAGAAAATTATGTAAGTACATCTATAATGCATTTGGACAAAACTGTTCTGGTACATCAGTATTGTTTTCTTTTTGTGTTTTCAGTTGATGCTGATTGATATTATAGTATTTGTGGTGTGGTCTAGTTATGTTGTGGCTCCTGCCAGAGCCATTCGCTGGTCTCGTTCACTCAGACCTCTCTTCATTGTGAACTTCTCTGATGGAAAGCAGGTTTCTTATTTTTAATTTTTACAATTATTTTCAATATTACATGGAGTTGAAAAATGTGGTAAATGAAACGCTGTGGTATTATACTAGAACCATGTTTTAAATAAAAGGACATGATGTCAATGCAATATCTTATGTTATACAAATTAATAGAAATATACATGTATGGGTTTTTTTTAAACTTCATATTTGTAATTTCCCATTAGTATTATGTTTTTCACTTGTTTGAGGATCTATGCCTAAATTTATTATTAAGAATTTAGTAGTAGATAAAGCAAAAGATATTTATGATTTATCTTCAATTAATTTTTTAGCTCCACCCATTGAAATCAGTGTAAAATTTCCATCCATCCATCCATCCATCCATCCATCCATCCATCCATCTGTCCATCTGTCCCTCTGTCCATCTGTCCATCCATCATCAGTTCCTATGTCCATCCATCCATCCATCCATCCATCCATCCATCCATCCATCCATCCATCCATCCATCCATCCATCAATTTTTACCTCTCTACTGATCTCATTTTTAATTTGTTCATCTGTTATATTATTTTCTTTGTTAGGTACGCCGTGCTTTCCGCAACATCCGCCGAACCGTACCAGACATTATGAATGTCCTCATTCTCTTCATTCTTAGCGTGTTCCTGTTTGGTCTTCTTGCTCTCAAGCTCTTCGGAAAAAGGCACGTTATAATACCTAGGATTCTTTCTTCCATTAAACAAAATGTTTTGTTCTAACCAGTGGTCCACAACTGGTTCATCAAAGGTCATGGTGTGTACTGTCCTGTTTATGGGAAAGTGCATTTAAAAAAATCTTGCTGCTTATCGAAAAGAGTAACCTACATGTATGTGGCAGCTGTGGATTTCCTCTTAAGAAATATGTCAATGATATATGTTTGATGTCCAATAGCTAATGATAAGATAAATAATCAATGTGCTCTAGAGGCATCGTTAAACAAAACAAACTTTACTTTACTTTTCCATTAAACAAAAAGGCTATTTTATTTTATTTTTTTATGTACCAACTGATAATAATTTAAGTTTGAGTAAATAAATGCTAGATCAGATTTCATTTTTGTGATACTTTGAAGATCAGGGTTGAAGATGATAGTGGAAATATAATTTTAATCAAAAATGAAATAAAGCCTGAGTGGTCCAGCGGTAGAATGTCACACTCTCAAGCTCATGACTATGGTTCAAAACCCATTGGAAGTTGGCTCATACTTGACTATGGGAGTGGGATCTAACTCAAATGGTAGCGAGTCTGCCTGTGAACTGGTCAGTCATCGAATTGATCCTTTTCAGAAGACCCATTTGCAGTTTGGGGTATTTTCCGTTTCAACCAGTGGTCCACAACTGGTTTACCAAAGGCCGTGATATGTGCTGTACTGTCTGTGGGACTGTGCATATTAAAGATCCCTTGCTGCTTATCGAAGGAGTAGCCTATGTGGCAGCAGCGGGTTTCCTCTAAAGACATATGTCAGAATGACCAT
This sequence comes from Symmetromphalus regularis, assembly GCA_032355785.1. Lineage (NCBI taxonomy): Eukaryota > Metazoa > Mollusca > Gastropoda > Neomphalida > Neomphalidae > Symmetromphalus > Symmetromphalus regularis. The sequence goes on from JAULBS010153304.1 coordinate 11,198, forward strand.
ATGTATTATCTCCAATAGCCGATGATAAGATAAAAATCAATGTGCTCTAGAGAGGTCATTAAATAAAACAAAACTTTACTTTACTTTCACATTTGACTATGTGTCAGTATTACCAAATGTTTTACATCCAATAGCTGATTATTAATAAATTAATCTGCTCTAGTGGTGTGATTAAAGAAAAAATAAAATAATTAATGAAATAGTCATTACAAAATAACATATTGAGGCTTACATTTACTTTGTAATTAGGTCCAAGATAAGTAACCAGTGTGACCCCCAATAGCCGAAGTTCATTTTTGTGCTGGAGGTTTGTTAAATAAATACATAAATGAATAAAATGAGAACCAAGACTATTTTGTTATTGGGATTAAATCTATATAATTTAATATAATGATTCACATGTTAAACATATTAGACATGATAAATATGTTGGCTTACTTAGATGTTAAACATTTGCTGATAATTATGTCAAACATGTGTAACTATCTTTACTGTGAAATGTTAAACATTTGCTGATAATTATGTCAAACATGTGTTACTATCTTTACTGTGAAATGTTAAACATTTGCTGATAATTATGTCAAACATGTGTAACTATCTTTACTGTGAGATGTTAAACATTTGCTGATAATTATGTCAAACATGTGTAACTATCTTTACTGTATATAAATGGTTTGGGTAGAAATAATTTTCTAAACTTGATGTTTAAATTTGTTACAGAAAAGCCTTGGTGTATCCCAATGGAGATGCTTACTTTAAGAACTACTTTGATTGTATCTGGGATCTGTACGTGTTGGTCACCACTGCAAATGACCC
>JAULBS010153314.1:0-12012 GCA_032355785.1 Symmetromphalus regularis
CCAAAGCAAAATCACTCATAGCATCATTAATCCAATCAAATGCCTTGTCAGACGTAGAGTCAGTTTTGTTATTTGCATTAGACGATGATAAACAATTTGGATTTGATTTGAAAACACATGAAGGAACAACTCTGTGTGCTTCAGCTGGTAAGTGTGACGGGACTGTTGATGGCTTTTCGCCTGATAACTTAGGCCTAATCATACGGTAGATTCACACTGCACACTGCCACGCACTTCGTCCAACATGACGGAGCTGGCAAGCTCCAGATTCCAGTGTAGAGCCTCCAGCAACCTCTCACAGTGGTCCCGTGATGCCAGGCCCAGTCTGAAAAGCTGTTCCACCTTAAGGTAGCGGATAGCTTCATCCGTGTCCCACTGGGAGTGGCACAGAGCCGTATGGCACTCGTCATCGGTGACGCCTATCACACTAGTCTGCACCTGAGCCAGTCTCTCACGTGGAGACGAGCTCACGAAACTTCCCTTCGACCGGTCCACCGACTGGTTCACAATGTCTTGTGCATGACTCTTTGGCTGTGCATGACTCACTGTCTGTGTATGACTCACTGTCTGTGCACGACTCACTGACTGTTCATGACTCACGGTCTGTGCATTACCAACTGTCTGCACCTGACTCACTGACTGTTCATGACTCATGGTCTGTGCATTACCAACTGTCTGCACCTGACTCACTGTTTGTGATGGTCCTGACTGTTGTGATGGACCTGATGGTTGTGATGGTTGTGATGGTCTTGACTGATGTGATGGACCCGACGGTTGTCTTGGATATCGAGTAATCTGTCGTATGTTTTGTGAGACATTTTGTCCAGTTGGCCGTGATCGAGGAATCATTTGTCTTGAGCGAGGTTGTGCTGAAGAAAACTCTTGCACTTGGTGTTCTTGAGAAGTCTGCCTTAATGACTCGACATTTTGAAATCTTTCACTAAAGGAATTTTGGGAATAGTCCGATTCTTTCTGTCCTGGTGCTAATGACCAGGAAAACGATGGATTTTCTTCTCCAGAGTTAGCTGAGGATTCCAGTGGGTATGAGATGTTCTGATACTGCATGTCGGAGTCCCTGTGACGAGAATCCGTCTGATCCCCACCAATCATGTAAGGTTTCACTTCTGCTGTTGACCTCGACACCGATCCTTTAGCTGGAATGAGAAAATAATGAGTATGACTGAGCTGCTGTCCATCAATAATGACGGGGTAAATGTTGTGAGTTTCAGGCACTGCATTCCTGTTGGTCTCGTCCTCATGATAGTCACGTGGTGGCAGCGGTGGTGGGCCGTCTTGACGATTAGCGCAGCTCGCATCGTAATCATCAACATCATCAAACTCATCATCGTCAAAACCATCATCCGACTCGAACTCATCCACATCTTGTGACATAGAAAAACTAGAATCCATATTCGGTGGATTGTTATTAACATTCCGGATATCCCCAGGTTCAATGCTGTTCGGAACCTGGTCGTACTGAGGTGCAGAGAAAACTGGATTTCCTGGTGAAGGACCATTTGTATTTGACCTCAGCTGGGACCTGTTTGTTTGTCCTGCTGATTTTGAAGATTGTTTTTTTGCCCACATTATTTTTGCCAGCTTCTCAATGTTCTCCTGTTCAACCCTAGCAGAAACGTAACCACTGTCTCGTTTCACAAACCCTGAACATGTGTTTCTCTCATCAGGAACTTCATCATACAACGGTGCTGAATTTGATTTACCAGCACTAGGAGTAGTTGGAAAACCAGTCTTTCCTGCTCTAGCCAAAGCAAAATCACTCATAGCATCATTAATCCAATCAAATGCCTTGTCAGACGTAGAGTCAGTTTTGTTATTTGCAATAGAAGATGATAAACAATTTGGATTTGATTTGAAAACACATGGAGGTAAAACTCTCTGTGCTCCGGCTGGTAAGTGTGATGGGACTGTTGATGGCTTTTCGCCTGATACTGTAGTTCCTGAATGACGACGTGAGGATTGAGAATTAGATGATGAATGTTGCTGTGATGTCTGTGATGTCCGTGAGTCGGAGATTGAGAACGATGGAGCAGCATTTGAACAAGATGAAAACGATCGCATCTGTATTTTATTAAAGAACTCGCTGACCTGTGGACTTGCAGACAGACGTTTTTGAGATGGGAGTGACCGCGTTTCAGCCTGTGACCTAAAATCGTTTGATGTGGAAGATGATGTTGAAGCTGTCGAGCTGAACGAATGACGAGCCGACGATTGTTCAAAACCTGACAACTCGTTTCTGTCCGACACACCAACGGGTCGAAATGACGACGCAAAACTGTCTTTTCTATCACTGAAAACTTTAGAATCTGAATCACGATAATCTTTCGAACTGAGACTTTGGGTTTGATCTGGAGGCCCAGAAACTGCTCTAGGCCGGACCGCCGACTGCGGGCGATGGCAATTTAACAGATCCTTTGGGACTTTATTTACTCTTTGATACAAACAATCATCTGCAGGTGGGAGAGAATAATAAGCGGCCCCGGTGGGACTCTTGTGCTGAGACAGAGAAAAACAATCAGCCACATTCGGCTTCTGAACCCTGTGAATGGAAGATGTCTTTAACGAACTGCTGCTTCCTTCTCGATGAAATGTCTCACCAGTCGGATTGTCAGACGAATAAACTTTAAGTCCCGGTTTCACTTCGAATGGATCCTCTGTCCCCTTGTCTGTGATCAAGGGTTTAGGGAGTTCAATATTTCCGTACAGGCTAGTGTTCTGTGTGCAGAGCGAGTCGAACAGAGACAGCGTGCTTCTTGATGTCTTTATATTGGAAGCCGTCTGCTCTGCGGAAGTGACCTGGGTTGTGTCCTCGCTTAAATCTATCAGCGGTTTCTCAACCTCTGCTTTAGTTCCCGGATAAGTGGGTCTCGTCTGGGGTCGCTGGGGCTGGTTACGCGGGGTTCCCGACACGGCGGCTAATGGTGTAGGTTTTGGTGATATCACCGGTTTCTTGACAGGACTCTTCGACTGCTCGTTCTCTAGCTTCGAGTAGTTGAAATTTTTACTGTTGAATTCTGAAATAACACAAAAAATATATGTATAATAGTACTAGTTGAAATAAGATTGTATAAAGACATTTTCACTGAGGGTTTTACAGGTTTTTAAATAACATGACAATTGTAAAATATACGTATAATACTGCAAAAATAGTGCCGACGTGAAACATATGTTTAATGTACGTTCATGAACGTAATTTTTCCATGTATATAGGCAGATGTACGTTTTAAATGTATGTTAAACATATGATAAAAGTATGTTTTTCACATAAACGTTAAACATTCGTTAATGACATACACAATAACAAGGAAAAGCCTTCTGTAGATAATTATAACTTTCACTATAGCTATGGACACTATCTTGGTTGCTAAGGAAGGAATATTTAATTTGATTTTTTAAATATCCATTATACATTTCTGGATTAAAAAAACATATGTGAAACCTAATTATTTTTGCAAACATATATTTAACAGAACTTACGTTAAACATACATGTATGTTCAACAATTCACATGTGAAACACCTGTGGCTATTTGTGCTGTGTAGTACAAGTTGAAATAAGATTGTATAAAGACATTTTACTGGTTTTTAAATAGCACAAAAATTGTAAAATTTATGTAAAGAAACATGTTGAAATTTATACAATACATTACAGAAGTGTGTCTTAGGTCGGTAGCATATCTTGACGAAGTTACCGCATATTTAAGTGTTTTGCTGTTGTTAGCATTACATTCTATCATACACTTACAGTCAACTTTGCCAAATAAAACCTGGACCTTTGAAAAACCTATTCAAAGAAAACATACTGGACCTGGCCAAACTCCCACACAAACTAGTTATTTTGGATTTGAAATATTCTAAAAACTTCTACAACACAATTCTATTAAAATTTTATGAATGATACAACATAAATTAATACAACATATACAAAATATATATTTGTTGATTCTGATTTTCCGCGATAACGGAAATGCGGACAGAATCGCGGAAAAACCTACCTGAAAGAGAATTCCTGATTTTCTACTAAAACATTATTATTCGTCTTCAAATAGCAAAGTTTATTCATTAAACAGATTTTGAAAACAGAAAATATTGATACCTGACTACACTGATATCTGTACGTGTTATGCCAAATTAGTTCAGCCCAGAGACGATCACCAGTCATTTGGTATATGCTTCTGTAGATTTTATAATGGAGAAAACTGGACATTTTAAAAATATTTCTTTTGCTCCAATTTTCCGACAATTACACCAGTTAAAGATTTATAACATATTTTTGGTCAATTTATTTATAATATTCTTCATAATTTAAAATGGTGAAAATTGGTTTTCACATTTGGTAAATAAATTATACAATTAAAGTCATGTTTTTATGTTATCGATTCTAATTATATTTGGAGATTTTCGCAAAAACCAAGAATTATCGAACTCATGTCATGGTGTAGTAAACAAGTTTTAATTCATATTTGTATGTGTGCGTGCATGAGTGTGTGTGTGTGTTTGATGGAAAATATTTCAATGGAACACAGCGAAATTATTAAAACGGAAAGAAACGGAATTTGTTAAAATTCTGAAACGGAAAATCGGTGCCTCTATATTTGTCATCACATGTTTTTGATAATTCTAACTCCCTAAAACAAGAACTATTTCACCGACCCCTTCAATTTCAAGTTGTCAAAGCCTGACTGAATTTGTGCTACAGAAGACCACATCTGTCTATTCATTTGTGAGGGGTATTGGATGTAGCTCAAGTGGTAGTAGCATTCGGTCATCGGATCGATCCTTCTCAGTAGACCCATTTACATTCTATTTTCTATTCCAACCAGTGTTCCATGACTAGTTCATCAAATACTATGGCATGTGCTGTCCTGTCTGTAGGGTCATTCCATGTCAGATCAACAAATTGCTTCCACCACTACGTCTTAGAATTGGTCAAAAAAAATATATGTCAAAATATCCATTTAAAAAATGATATCCTGAACATTTTAGTGTAATCCGATAATTTTGAAGTTTTGTGTTTCTGTCAGATTTTTGGCATTTTTTTAATGTGAATTTACGCGACACTTTTAATTATCATTTTCAAAATTTCATGAAAGTTGTAATAATTATCGCAGAGCTTTCAAATTTGGTATTTTGACTAATCAGACAATGGGGAATTTCGAGTCATATTAAGTATAAGACGTGTTGGGAAGAAGCTGTGGTACCATATACAACTTCAACAAATTTTATCAATATTATTTGGTGTCACATACAAACACGGTCATATCTCTAGGGTTATATGTCTCACAGCTTTGAAACTTCACTGGTTTATTCTTCATATAATTGTCATCAACCAGTAAACATAACAGAGATGTGTTCTGCCTACTTTGGATTTTATGATTTTTTTAAATGGTCTTCATAAGATCCACAGTTGATCTATATATTGCATGTGAAATTCATGATGCAGATACATAACTAACACCTTAAAATATTAAAGATTTTTAAAATACCTTTGGACTCCCTCTCCAAGCTATTTTAATCTGTTCATGTTTTGGTGTGACCTAACTTTGGAGATACAACTTCAGTCATTCATATACCGTAAGAAAGAATTTATAATGTCAAGGAAAATAACTCTTATTATCTCAAGAGTTATTTCCCTTGACATCATAAATTATTTCCTATATTAAATGTTACTCTTATCGTTTAGCAGTAAGGGGTATTATTATATGCTAAGCGTGATTCATTGGCACACGGATCCTACGCGAATCTCACACGGTAGGAAACAAATTTCCGGACTGAAAACGGACGTGCGTGGACAGTTTCCGCATCCTGCATCCTGCGGGTCTTTCTCTGTCAATTTTTCGTTTTCCTCGCTACAAATCGAAGGAATTTTATGCAAAGTGAATACAATGCGTGTAGGACCTGGAGTGATTAGAAAAAACGGACCGCAATGGAACTCGAGCTTCCGGATAAGATTCGCACGCCAACGAACACCTTAATGTTCTAATCATTTGACCGATTATTTTGCGGTTGGAAACGTATCGCATCCATGTGCCAATGAATCGCGTTTTACACTAGTCGTAGATCGCTGGTTGGAACGAGAAATACAACAACGGGTGTGAGAATACTGCTGCATGATATAAATTATTTACAGTAACTTCTAACTTGATAAGTCTCATGCATGAATTTGAAACACCATATGTCGCGTCTTGTCGAGTCCATTATCTACACGCGATAGCTCGACCACAGACATTAGTCAGTTAATGACAATTCAGAAGCTATTTGCAGTGTGTTACTTTTACGAATGAGTGTTTTTAGCAACAGAAATATGACCAGTTGTATTGATGGTACAGCTATTAATTCGGAAATTTTAAAGAATACATACTCTCCTTTGTCTGTTAAAGAGATTTTGTTTGTTATTATTTAATTTATGGATTTTTTTTTTAGGGGGGGGGGGTTGGTACGAGGGATTCTTTGGGTATTTAAAAAAAAAATTATAGGTTTTTTATGTTATTTTTTTATTATTATTATTTTTTATTTATTTTTGCTATGTACTCCACTTAAACACATTGATTTATTAATCATCACCTACTGAATGTCAAATATTTTAATATTAGTCTGTATGTTACTGGGGCGGACAGATTTATCTAGCCCTAGGGTCAGACAGATTTTTCTAGCACCGTGCAGAAGTTGGATAACCCTGTCCAGTGGGCAAGAATATACTATACTCTACTCTACTATACTATACTGTACTGTACTGTACTGTACTGTACTGTACTGTACTGTACTGTACTGTACTGTACAGTCATGTACTGTACTGTCCTGTACTGTACTGTCCTGTCATGTACTGTACTGTCCTGTACTGTACTGTCCTGTCCTGTACTGTCCTGTACTGTACTGTACTGTACAGTCATGTACTGTACTGTCCTGTACTGTACTGTACTGTACTGTCCTGTCCTGTACTGTACTGTACTGTACTTTACTGTACTGTACTGTACTTTACTGTACTGTACTGTACTTTACTGTACTGTTCTGTACTGTACTTTACTGTACTGTACTTTACTGTACTTTACTGTACTTTACTATTCTGTACTTTACTGTACTGTACTTTACTGTACTGTCCTGTACTGTACTTTACTGTACTGTACTGTACTTTACTGTACTCTACTGTCCTGTACTGTACTTTACTTTACTGTACTGTACTGTACTTTACTTTACTGTACTGTACTATACTGTACTGTACAGTATTTTACTGTACTGTCCTGTACTTTACTATATTACACTACACTACATTAATTTCATTCATGCATTCATTCATTCAATTTTATTTATTTATTATTATTATTATTTGTAATTGCTAAGATTCATCAACTGTTTATCATATACGGGAGTCTGGATTACCAATGGCGAACTCGCTCTAGGTTGGCACCGCTGTATTTGAAGTGAATACTAGTATAATATTTATTGATGACAGTTACGTGATTCGATCAACATATCTGCTGAGAACGGAATATGCAGCTTGCTGGCAGACACTTTATAGCACGCGATCATCTATAATCCCCGAGATTATAGCACGCGATCATCTATAATCCTCGACAGATTATCAAAAGATAATTCTTCTCCGCTCACGTCTTGTCGGCTCTGTCTGGGTCTCAACACACGATTCTTATCGTGCATGTCTATTATTAATTTACTTTTATTTTTAATATCTTTAACGACACCACTAGAGCACATTGATTTATTAATCATCGACTATTAGATGTCAAATGTTTCGTAATTATTGCACACAGTCTTCAGAGGAAAACCGTATCCTTATCCCATTATAGCAAGAGAACTAAAAAAAAGTAAAGTTTTTTTTTAAATTTAACTATGCCTCTAGAGCATATTGATTTTTATCTGATCATCGACTATTGGACGTCAAAGTAAAGTTTGTTTTATTTAACGACGCCTCTAGAGCACATTGATTTTTATCTTATCATCGGATATTGGACGTTATACATATGGTCATTCTGACATGTTTTTAGAGGAAACCCGCTGTGCCACATAAGCTAGTCTTTCCGATAAGCTGCAAGGGGTCTTTTATATGCATTGTCTCACAGACAGGATAGAACATTCCACGGCCTTTGATGAACCAGTTGTGGACCACTGGTCGGTGCAAGTGGTGTACACCTACCCAAAGTTTTGTTGGTTTGTTGTATGTATTTTCTTGCTTGTATCCAATTAAGGTTCAAGCACGCTGTTCTGGGCACACAACTCAGCTTTTCTGTGCTGTTTGTCCGGAATATAGGACAGACGAAACCCAATCTTATCTTATCGATAAGCAGCAAGTGATGTTTTATATGCACTATCCCACAGACAGGATAGCATGTACCAAAGTCTTTGATAAACCAGTTGTGGACCACTGGTCGGTGTAAGTGGTATACACCTACCAACTGAGCCTTGCGGAGCACTCATTCTGGGTTGGAGCCGATATAGAGATTAAAAATCCCATGCCTCGACTGAGATTCGATCCCTGTACCTGCCAACCACGAGTCCTGTAGCTTAATCACTGCGCCATCAGGGCCGGTAATTTTTTTTTTTTTTTAACGACATCACTAGAGCACATTGATATATTAATAATCGGCTATTGGATGTCAAACATCTGGTTATTTTTATAGGTAGTCAAGTGTGAGCCAGCCTCTAACGTATTTCGAACCACGGTCTTCAGCTTGAGACCACAAAGGCTCAAACCTACCCAAAAAGCCTACTAGATGATAGTTTCCCTTTAACGTGTAATTATCGGCAGTGGCGGAACTGGGGGGCTCCAGGGGCCTGAACCACTTAAATTTTGAGATTTAAATAACAATTTGTTTTTAACGTAAATTAATCTGATTCTTTAGGTCCAACCTCCCCCACCCCCACCTCCAAATGGAGTTTCTGGATCCGTCACTGGTCGGACTCAGATTTTGTCCGAATTGGTTATCCGTACTGTATCACAATGGGCCATATAATTGCATTCAATTCTTCGTTAATTACGTTTGTATGTTCCGCACCAGCATTTACATAAAATATTATGTTAAGAACAGAGTAGCATGTGTTTGATTTAATTATTCAAAGTGCTTCTGTTCCTATTATTCGATATTAAAGCTAGAAATGCCAAGGCTAAAACACTCGCACGATTTATATACTAAAGGTTGTCGTCTACATATTTCTATACCTTTGATACTAAGGACCAAGGGCGAAAATCCGTTCCTTAAAGTGGGGGGAGGGACGGAACACACCCTTGTCCAAAAAGTGGGGGGACGGACGATCCCGCAGCCCCTCCCATACCCCACAATTATAGACCACTTGTGTACTTCGGTATATTTGCTCTAAAACCACATGGTTTAAAGTGTTATATTGATACAATAAAGAGAAATACTGGTAAAGATTTAAATTTTACTGAAATTTTCAGTTTTTTTAACAAAAAGTGGAGGCATAAATTATATAGGCGTCCCTCCCTGTCCAAAAAAGTGGGGGAGGGGGTAAGTGTCCCCCCGGGATTTACGCTCATGCTAAGGACCTCATAAATTAATATAGTGTTTCGGGTCGTCCACCCGCATTGATTTTATGCGGTCTTCTCAAGTGTCATGATTTTGCCGTGAGACAGGTTTTCAGCAAAATTTCACGGTCTCACTGTAAGCCGTGGAAATCTCACGGTTTTTCACTTGGGATAAAAATCTATTATAGTTAAAACAATTTCTGTTTTTGCTCAGTCGAGTTCTCGGCCAATCCAACCTTCTGGAGCATTTAAATAAAGCAGCAGCAGCATATAATGCTGAGAACAAAGCATAAACTGTAAAAAAGACTGCATGTGTAAAATTGCTTTAAAGCTGTAACAGAGAATATTTTTTAAAAATAATGTTATGTTATTAAACTTTCTTCACAAAAGAACGATCATTTTATTTTCCTTAGCACTTGATTATGTATGAAAAGGTCAATCTCCAGGTTTTTACTGAAATCTCCAGGTATTGGGGCTTCAGTGTCCAGGTTTCCAATACCTCGAGATTCAGAGGTCTGTTTATGTGACGTGTGTGTCAAATCGTATGCGCATATTATATTCTTCTCGATTTGTTTATAAGTAGAACTTACAATAATCGCAACAAAACTGTTTAAGTTTTAAATTTCAACCAATTTAGAAGTAAATTACTTGGCTATATTAAAGAATGCGATAAAGTTTTCACGTCACTACTATTACACCGAGGGGAACGGGTTGTTTCGATTGTATTCCCGTTCGCATCGAGTCATTTCGCATCGGGTTATTTCGCCCTAAATCCGGGTACAATTTCGTTTTAAAAAGAAACACCGTGTTGTGTGTTCCTGACTCTCGCATTGATTTTAAAACTTTGTAAGACCCGAAACACAAAATTAATTTATCATGGCCTAATAATTATTATGTTGTGAATATGCTGTTCAGAAACCACGTTTCACAGTGTGATCTTAAATACAGTTCATCGTAGTCACTTGAAAAAGGAAAGTTTGTTTTATTTAACGACGCCTCTTGAACAAATTGATTTTTATCTTATCATCGGCTATTGAACTTCAATCATATGGTCATTCTGACATATTGATTTAGAGTAAACCCGCTGTCACCACATAAGCTACTCTTTCCGATAAGCAGCAAGGGTTCTTATATATGCACGTTCCCACAGACAGTACATACCACGGCATTTGATTAACCAGTTAAGGACCACTGGTTGAAACGGAAAATAGCCCAAACTGCAATTGGGTTCACCGAGAAGGATCGATCCGACGACCGACCGCTTCACAGGCGGACACGCTATTGTTTGAGCTACGTCCCGCCCTAGACACTTGAACACGATCTTCCCTTGTGGCCGATATTTATTTTTTTAGGAGATCTTTAAACAATCATAAAACGATTTCAATTATGATATGAAATATTTATATTTATCCTCAGCAACATGTGCATTTCCCACGGCAATTTTAGCGTAAAGTATATTTTATTACCAAAAAATAAGAAAAAAGTACATTTGGAAAAAATTAGTCCTCGGCAAAAAAAGTGTACATTTAAAATGCTCATCTCTTCTATTGGTAAAATTGGCATGCATGAAATGATACTCATGCAAAACACGTGCAAATGGTGCATGAGGTGTCACAATGGGTGGTTCGAGGCAGGTTGTCGGTTTAGTCTGACTAAGTTCTTGGTTCAAATCCATGAAAAGGAAATCTGGATTAACTTAAACTGTGTCTAAAGATAAGTGCAATAATTGGATGTCTCATAATAACGTGATGTCTAAAGTCCAAATGGCAACACAAAGGAGGACATTCAAACCCTATCTGACTTTAAAAGACATATTTTCACAGTGGCGGATCCAGAAAATCCATTTAGGGTGGCCCTAAAAAAAAAAATCATCGGATGTTTTAACGTTAATAAAATTCAAATAAAAAAATATTAAAAAATTATTTTATAAAAGTGTTTTTAAAAATTAAATCCGCCAAATATAGGGAAGGGGGTGAGACCTTGAGGCCTCCCTGGATGCCACTGTTACAAAAATGATCAAAACATTTAAATGTGACCATTAAATTCTTTTGAGTAGTATAGTTGCTTTTAATGGAGTGGGCGTTGCTCGCAGACTATCATTTGTGAATATTTTCTTTTAATACTTTGAAGGGAATATAGAGGTAAAACATTGATGATTTATATTAGGTTATTTTCAGATTATAAACCATTTACCTTTTCTTTTTCTATGTTCTAGCTGTTTAATACGAAGTGGTGTGTGTGTGTGTGTGTGAGTGCGCGCGCGCGCGTGCGTGCGTGTGTGTGTGCGTACGTGTGTGTGTGTGTGTGAGTGTGTGTGTGTGTGTTAAGTTCACAAGTGTTATATAACTTCCATTTTTTTTTCAATGTGATGATTTGCTAAATTGGTCAGTGTGTGTGTGTGTGTGTGTGTGTGTGTGCGTGTGCGTGTGCGTGTGTGTATGTGTGTGTGTGTGTGTGTGTGTGTGTGTGTGTGTGTGTGTGTGTGTGTGTGTGTGTGAG
>JAULBS010153325.1:0-43342 GCA_032355785.1 Symmetromphalus regularis
TAGTATATATCAAGACTTGTTATGGTAGTAGATGTAGGTTTACTGTATTTAAAGCAAGTATGATATATTTAGTGTATCATGTGTAGGTTGACTGTATTTAAAGCAAATATAATAGATTTAGTGTATACAAAGACTTGTTATAGTAGTAGATGTATTTAAAGCAAGTATAATAGATTTTGTGTATACAAAGGCTTGCTGTGGTAGTAGATGTAAGTTTACTGTATTTAAAGCAAATATATTAGATTTAGTGTATACAAAGTCTTGCTGTGGTAGTAGATGTAGGTTTACTGTATTTAAAGCAAGTGTAATAGATTTAGTGTATACAAAGGCTTGCTGTGGTAGTAGATGTAGGTTTACTGTATTTAAAGCAAGTATAATAGATTTAGTGTATATAAAGGCTTGCTGTGGTAGTAGATGTAGGTTTACTGTATATAAAGCAAGTATAATAGATTTAGTATATATCAAGACTTGTTATGGTAGTAGATGTAGGTTTACTGTATTTAAAGCAAGTATGATATATTTAGTGTATATAAAGGCTTGCTGTGGTAGTACATGTAGGTTTACTGTATTTAAAGCAAGTGTAATAGATTTAGTGTATACAAAGGTTTCCTGTGGTAGTAGATGTAGGTTTATTGTATTTAAAGCAAGTGTAATAGATTTAGTGTACACAAAGGCTTGGTATGGTAGTAGATGTAGGTTTATGGTAAATCGCGTTTCCTAGGTTTTATACTGCACAATACATAAGCATTAAACAATTGTTGTGGGTTAAGTACACAAACATTCAGAGAATGTCTCTCAAAGATTAATCAAACTATGGCATTATCTGTCCTCTCATCTCTTGTAGGTCCACGCGGCGGTTATTTCTCATTCCAGACAGTAGTTCAGGATTACTTTAACAATGGCTGTGGCATGTTCTGTCCTCTGGGAAGATGCATATTAAATAACCCCTTCTATTATCTAAAAAAAAGCTTATGTAGGTTTCTTCTGTAGACCAAATGTAAAAAGTACTATATATTTAACATCTATTAGCTACTTATTAAGCATCGTCTACTAATATTTGTTTTATCTATTATGTCACATCAAATAGAATTTGTAACTTATGGTTGGTACATGTATGTGCTTCTTTAACAAACCACTTAGTTGATTAAATTTTTTTTATCAGATTGTCATTTTTTTACCACAAACACTGTGATATATTGTTATTTGTCATGTAACATTCATTAATAATTTAATATTCCATTTAAACAAAGATTAATCAATTATTTTATAATTTGTGTTGCATAAGAAACTATATTTATGCAAAACAGGAAACAAAAAAAAGGATTAACATATTTTGCCAATCAGTGTATAGAATTGACCTATTAATTATCATAACAGAAATAAATGTGCAAGTATATTTACAGAAAACCCTCCAACTTATATCAATAATCACGTTCCATTGAAATATACTCAACCAAAAAAAGAAAGTATACATGAAATCAACAGTCATTTATTTCATAAACCAGATGACATTCATGGTAGAAATACTGGAATTAGATACTAATAACCACACCATCTAGATGGAGGTGTGTGTGTGTGCAGTATTATCACAAGTTACACACGTTTGCTGTCAATAGACCACTACTGTGACCACCCAATGAAACAAACATGTTTCAACATGCATACTTTGTTTTTTGGTTGAATATACATGTTTTACAAAGAGGACCTCAAACCTCCACATACTGTAAACCCAGAAAGAGGTATACAATGTATTTTTTTAAATGGCATGTCAAGCTATAAAAGACATATGTTCTATACACCAGAAGCCATTTTCAAACATACCGCAATACAAGGTATTACAACTTTGACAGCTGCTCAAAAGTTTACTCGCTTGGTTTTTCAATGAAATGACGTCCCTCTTCAACAGATGATTACAAATTCCTCTTTTATGGACAGGCACGTGCTGAACGTTTGAAAAACTATTTAATGAGGTGACAAAGTTGGATATGGGTGCCGAGCCGCCGTCTTAATGTGTGGCAAGCTCAATGTTTGTGATGCCCCGACACTTCAAAGAGAATGTACTGATTTTACTGCCGTACCTACAATGGAATGATTTCACACTTCTTTGATGGTCCTTTGTGACACGCAAATGGGCTGTGTGGGTCTACATCCTGACTCCAGTAACCCACATCTTATCCAGCAGGGAGCCGCCATCATTGCAGAGTTAATGTGACAGTGTAGGGTTTTATGTCAATATGCAATACCGTGCTACCAAGTGATCACACACATGAAACCCAAGCGTACAGAATAATCTTCACTGGGCCAATTATAGAAAAGCCATTATAGAGTACTTAAAATGTAATGAAGCACAATACTGGTGTGACTTGGTTCAGTTATGCAAATGCTGTAATTCAAAAGTGATTATTACTCGGAGAAAGTATATTTTTTGCCAAGCAAGTATGATGTGTTCATCTGTGTGTTTGTATGTGTTTAAATCATTAATGGTTTGATAGATCATCTTGACATTCTATGGACAGATCAGTGTCCTAAAGATGATCTGATCTATTTTTTAATCTTTATAAACTGTTTCAGTCAGTTTTGTTCCATCCAACAGTCCTCAACTAATTTAACTGTTGTCCTCTTTATGGAGAAATGCATATAGACACATAGGAACTGGGAGGGGACGTGCCCCCACTCCTCCTCCCTCATCATGTGAGCTTTTAATAAAATATATAACAGTAACCAAAATCTGATATAGATTTTGTACCCAATCAGTTTGTGTCCCCCCTACTCCCCACAGTTGTTCCTATGGGCCCCGATATAAAAACTTATTATTTCCAAACAAAAAAAGTTTAACCTACATGGCAACACTTGATAATGTGTCACAAATAGGTTTATTTTATTTTTGAAAGCTTATTATAACCATGTCTCAAAGCATGTTTCTAGGTTGTTGAAAATGAGAAGAAAACATTTGATGACTTTAATTTGTCCCAAGTCCCACTTCTTGTAAGCATAATATCTCATGCATATAAGCTTAAATTGGGTAAGCAAAAAATAAAACAAACAAGAAAATAAATACAAAACAATAATTTATTCATTTTTCTCCAGACAGAGAACATGAGATGATTCTAGCAGTAAAAACCAACACTGACAAAGGCAGCTCATCAAAGTAGGTCGCACTAACTGCACGTGCGAGGTTCATCACTGCGTACTGGCAAGATCTCAAGCAACAGTTTCTCCTGTCAGGACTCAGTGCTGAACAGTCCTGTGTTACAAACATCTGTGTGTGAAGTAAGACACCGAACTGAGAATACAATCTAAAGTAATCATACAAGTTTCTCAAGTTTCTTTAATAATTCATTTTTTTTATCAACTAAAAAATATAACATTTATGAAACTGAAAATTAGTGAATGACAGAAGCTCACAAGTTGAAGAAAATGTAGTTTTCAACCTCGGCAAGGATGAAAACCAACACTTGGCCCCTTGTCCCAGGAAAGTCGAAATTGCTGAGATGAATAAAATTTAAATCAGGCACAGCAGAGTGGGGGTGGGTGGGGTAGGGGGCTGTTAATTTTGAATCAAGCATAACCTTGTATCCACTTGAAACTCGGCACTTCGAGGCTTGATCTGTTAGCCCCAATGTAAATGATGTTATTTTGTTCACTAAAACCCATTTCTTTAAACCCTCATTTCATTATTATTAAAGTATGTTACAAAATCAAAATAAACCACTCCCAAAGTAGTGTATGTTCCTGGAACACTGTTTGAGAAAAGGTTTCTCTTCTCAGAACCAGCCAGAAGTGTTGCATATATTTGTATCATTCAGTCACATCTCTTCAACAAATAAAGGGGGCAGCGGAACCAGTGATTTTTCAGAAGGAACACGTAATGTTTCTAGGCTACTAGTTCCCAGGGTGAATGGAATTATTTCTAATTGTTACCCACTGATCTAGAGAGAGAAGTAGATGAAAAGATCTCCTAGTTTACTCTCTTTTCTCCATGTGAGGAGATATTTTTATGTACTCAAATGATTTCTTGTTGTCTGACCCTATATTAGAGCCTGGTATTATTTTCTCAAACTGCTTGCCATAAAGTATAGTCATTAATAAGATAGTTTTGCAACAAATAAAGGTGATACATACTGAACCAAAATCAAATGTGATAATTTTCCAATTTCGTGATGTCCATTCGTAGGACATTGAATTGTCAACCTGAAGACAGTGGTTCAAAAACCATAGTAGGTTTGATTATCTGTCAGTTAACAAATGTTTGAAATAAATTGCCGATGATTAAAAATTAATGTGCTCTAGTGTTTTCATCAAAAACAAATTAATAATAATAATTTCATAGTTAAATAAATAATAAATATTTCAGTTTTTATTTGTTGCAAATTATAAAATATATTTAGACAAAATTTCATCAAATAAAAAATAATGGATTTGACAAACTAACTGAGTTTATCATAAAATTAACACATTAAAATTATTAATATTTTATGAAAAATTTAAAGGTGTTGCATCTTAGAATATAGTGAAGAAAAACAGTATAAAAGTCAGGTCTCTGTATTAGTTACATTGCACAATGGTAGACTGTGATGGACAGACAGACGGGTTTGCACGCATAAACAAAGTGATACAGAGGCACTGTTGAGTTGACCCACATATACAAGTTTGACATACTTTGAAAAACACATACTAGCACTGCAATGTTCAACTGCCTCAGTAAGCATGCCGCAACCATGAAGAGGAAGTCCCATAACTCTGTCACAAACAAAACTCTCCAACATTAAATGAACATAAAACTAACTTTCACTCTTTAGAATCATGTCTCTGTTCAAGACACAACAGCTAGGTAGACTAGTTTTAACACTTTATATTAAAGCTACTGAGAATGTTTGGAACCAATTAAATTGTTACATAGTGACAATGTATACTACCCTATCCTGAATACAATACAAGCTTTCTTGGACAAATGTGCCCACAAATGATATGCTTCACAACAATTTGCAAATTAAGCTTGACCTTGATCTTCAAATCTACCCAGTGTTTAGTTAATTTGAGTTTTATACCTGTATTTATTTTTATATCAAATGAATTTCTTTCAATTAAATTCTTTGTGGTTTTATCACAAGTCACACAAAATTATTAAGAAATATTTCAGAGACTTTCAAGTCTATGTACTTCCAAAAACTAATAATTTCTCATTTACTAACTAACTTTCAACTTGAGAAAATGTTTAAAGCATTGATGACAAATACATTCATTAGCATAATGTCATCAGAAGCATGGTAAACAAGATCTGATAAAGAAAATAAAATCATCACTTTAATGTTAGATTATAAACAATATTTTATGCTTCATTCAATGTTTGTAAACAAAAATAAAAAATGAAACCAAACAAATATATGAATTGTGTTATCACGATTTAGATATATAATTTATTGTAACCTAAACATTACAATAGCAATGTTTTTTAAGTTTACTCTAAAAACAAAATGTCTGAGAGTTATTTCCCTTGTTCTTGATAGAGTTACTTGGACTTCCTCTCAACAAGAGCAGACTAAACATTACAGACTGTACAAATATACAACTCATAATGACAGCACACATCATTACATTAGTAATTTGAAGATACCTGCTGTACAAGAATAAATTAGATTCTACACCATACAATTTACACTATTTCAAATACACAGCTGTACAAAGTGCTAACAACCTCCAACCGTTTCCTAGGTTACATTACAAGCTTTCTGCAGTCAGCACTAACTCAACAAAACTTGGTTTGGTATCAAACAAGATGCTTTTAATTTTAGTGTATTCTATTTTTGTTTAATAAAGAGGACAGACTGTATTTTATGTGTATCGGTATACTGAGATATTGGTAGAGAGTAAAGTGCCAGGGATAATTTGAAAACATTGTGATACTTTAGAAAGAGTAAACTGATGACCTTGAGCAGATCTTCATTTAGCTCTCAACTCAGTTATCTAATTCCAACCTTCTTCTTACTGTAATAATTGATAATGTAGTCATTTTCTACAAGTTAAACCTTTTAAAAAATATCCTCTATCAGTTTGTTATCACTTTGCTGATACTGTACCTAATCAATATAAATTATTGTATCAGAAGTTGTAAGACATAAACTGTTTAGTATAAGTGGATAATTGTTATATTTGCTTATACTATGTCACAGTATAAACTATGGTATCAGTAGCTATAGAAAATAAATGATTAGCATAGATGGATAAACGTAACTGGAGATAATTTTGTAGATGATGCAACAAGAATCTTGAGTGGTTAATAAAAAATCAAAATTAACCATTAAAATGGTGATTCTACACATATAATTCCACTTGCCCATTTTAAAGACTTTTTAGATAAAATCTGGGCCCATCCCTTAAAGTGCAGACTTAAGTCTCAAACCTAAAAACTGGACTCAAACTGCATGGACGAAAACTGCATGGACTCAAACTGCATGGACTCATACTGCATGGACTAAAAATGCATGCAGTATGTATGATGTTTAAGTCTTATATTTGGGCTTATTTCCCAGTCCAGGCTTAAAAACGTTTTACAAGCAAGTGGCCTGAAATAACTAAGGATTATTTTGTCCCAATATGGGAAAACACCTGTGAATTATATGAGATAGAAAAAGGGAACTGTAGCCTGAAAAAGGGATTTGTGGACTGAAAAAAGGATTTGTAGACTGGGAAATGGATTTGTAGAGTGAAAAAGACATCTTGTTTGATACTCTGTGACTTTCTGTCAAGGAACTCTGTACAAATATCAACATTATAACGTTAATGTTGTAACACAGCCATGCAATATATATATATTCTTATATTTATATTATATATGTATATACTACAAACTCATTACCTACAAAGTCCAAAGGCCAGGCAGAATAATGAAATCATACAAACTCCAGAATCGAACATTTCTTCTTGTAAACATCTAGAGAATAACAGTGTTCACTATTTTAATACATATCTATAATGTACACAATAAGTTAAAAACATTTTCTGTACGTTGTTAATAAAATGTTTTTAAAGAGGTGCAAAATTGAGGTGTTTGCAAATAGAAATGCCTTTTACAACAATGTGATGTTAGTACTTCGTTTGTTTAGGAAACTACTTAAGAAATATGGAAGTAGTCAAAGCAGTACTATTGCTCGAAGATTCAATGAGAATACAGTTACAAAAGTAGTCATAGCAATACAATTGCTTGGAGATTGAATGAGATTGTTAGCAATGAAAGAAATGGACTGCCTATATTAGCAGATGATATGCCAATGATATAACCAGTTTTATATATAGTTAGTCTTAATGAGATGGGGGAAAACATTCAATTGATTTTAGGTTTGGAAATGTTCTCCCTAGAAGTGATATTTTCTGGTTTGATAATTTCAGCATTCTGCCTGGAATCCTATGGCGAATAACTGACCATTAAACATTATGCACATGAAGGACTGGATAGATCTGGACAGATCTGGATAGAACTGGATAGAACTTGCAGAGAGCAGCAGACAGGCAGACATCTGCATCACATTTCTATTTCTTTGGTGTGTTGGATTGCACAAGCACGCTAAGGCAGCAAGCTCTGTTGAGATTCAACCAACAATATATTCTTCCCGAATCTCACAATATGAATATGCAAACATTTCACAAATAAATAAGTATGCACAAACAACATCATACAGTCGTGACGGAGAGCAGCGGATTGTATGTCTTACCATCTGGAATACGACTGCCATGTGCTAGCATCTCCTGAACAGTGACAAAGTTATCAAACACCTTCTTTCCTTTGTGTTTGTTCATCTTTCGATGGCTTAGTTCAACAATGTTTGTTTCTTTTTTCTCCTCAGATTCCTTCAACGTTTCCATTCTAGCTTTTAACATCATCTCTTTCTTTTTTTTGTAGTCTTTTGCCTTCTCCAGATGTCGCTTGCGGTCATCTTTAGACCAGTAACGTCCCGTTTTCATTTCACTCATTGCATCATCATCTGTGGTCATACCACAACGTTCCTCAGAAATTTTCTTTGCTCTTTCTTTTAGCATCTTATTCCTGACAGGACGGCGGGTGATGTAACGTGTTCCGTCTGGCCGGCGTTTGACAACCCACTCTAGAGCACCACTGTCCGAGGGAGTCAAGTCTTTACCAGACACTTGCTTGTTGTCTCCAGAGTTGGAGTTCTGACCACCAGTATTTGTGGAGTGTGGTTTTAATCGTGATTTCTGATCCAATTGCTGTTGGAAGAGTTTTTGCTGGACAGCCATGGTATGTTCAAGGTTTGCATGGTTTGTGTACATCACATCTGCATATTCCATGTACAAATCTTGTAGAGACTCTCCCATACTAACCTTCTCAGACACATTAACCTTGACACAATCCTGGTCAACATGCTGTGACACAGGCACAATGGCTTTGTAGCCATGACCACTGTCATCACTGGAGTAGTCACGAGTCTTTGTGGGGGTCTGAGTCTGTTTCTCGGTGTCACTGGAGGACGGCACATTGTTAGGAGCAGGTGCTAAGCACAACAAGGAGTTCTTGAAACCCTTATCACCTTCGTCACTTGTCTGATTCAGTTCCAGAGTCAGAGGAGTGCTACGACAACTCTCGCCTGTATTGTAAGCACTTGTTGTAGATGTGTCTTTCTCCTTTTCTGAAGTCTTACTCTGTTGCTGTCCCATTTTCATATTGTTCATATTAGGAAGACCCCTTCGAGCCCAGAACTCTGAAGGGTCAAGTGATTGCACATGTTTGAGGTATTCCAGTCTCGTACCCATTCGAGGCACGATGCGAGGACTTCGCTGCTGATCCAGCTTAACAACATCTTTGTTTGGGTCGATCTTTAGGTGAGCCTCAACAATGTTCTGACACTCCAACTGAATGTCCTCCATCTCCTGATTCAGCATGGCCAGCTCGCGCTCCAGACTGCTCTCAGAGTCTTTGCGGATAGAGTCCTTCCTTGGAGAATTGTCAACACATCGGTGCTGAAGCACCTCACGAAATTTGTCACAAGCTTCAGGAGAAATCTCATTTCCTATGACTTCTTGTTCATTAAAGCTTTCATTGCTGTGATGGTGGCCACCACGGTTCAGGTTGCAGTTCGATCTCACTTTCAGATTCGTCGTTGGTGGAGTTATACTTTCTGAATCAAAGTTCTCCTGAAATTAAAAATATATAGAAATATGTATAGAAAGTATTCTTGTATTTAGTTTTATTATAATAATAAATCTGGGTTTTTTATATTTAAAATTGAATATACTGAATTAAAATTAAGAAGTTTTTATGATATATTATTACACTAACATTGTTTTTAATTTACTATGCTATTCTTAGTATAAACATTAGATGAATATTTTGATTTCATGAATGAAATTTCATTGATAGCAGGAAAGTTTATAAATGTTTGTATGGCTGATAAACATTGTTCTTTTGGAAGGTATTGTTTCAAAGGAAAATTTCACTGACATAAATCTTAATATCATAACCTATTTAATTTAAATGCAAACATGAGATATAATCACTGTCTATCAAAACAAATTCAAGCCTTTTGTACAAATATATAGAGTATGCTTTTGAATGTGTTTTTTTGTAGTTTTGATTTTAGTAAGTATGATGTTTATACATAATAAAGTATGATGTTTTGTCAGTTAAAGATTAACTAAATTTTTCAGGTTCCATCAACAGAGTGAGCTTATGAACATAAACATCACAATAAAGTGCAACGACCTGAAATAGTTGGCAAGGATATTTATTTTTTTACAATATCTCTCAACCAGAACACTTTTAGAGTTATCTTTCTTGATCCACAACATGTTTCCTTAGTGATAATACACAAGATTGCAAATGTGAGGAAAAAACAACTCTAATTAACATAAGTACAATAAATACCTACACATATTAATTACTTCTTTAGGAATTAAGTAAACTCTCTTGACCTTTTATATAATTTTTTCTCAGACTTTAAGATTAAGCTGTTTTCTTTTTAAACCCAAGATGAAAATGTTTAGATGCTTAAGGCATGATCAGTTATTTTTATCAAAAAAACCATAACATCAGCCGTTGCCACACACAGAGGATAACACAGTGAAATCAAACTGGTGCTAGCTCATCGAGAAGCTCATACAGTTCAATTAGGTTATGTTATTTTGGTGCGGCCAATGCTAAGTCAACAGATGGCCATTCACTTGAGACACATCACCTCATATGTTCCCTCTCAGCACAGGTTTACCAGCTTGTGTTTCTAACAAACACAAACATTAATGTACGGCCAAACCTGAGAAATACATCATCTTTAACTAAACTCTGACAAAGAATGATTTTCTATTGGAGACGACTGCCGATTCCGTGACAAGTTACTGACAGAGATAAACAAACCATTTGGTGTGCTAACTTTATGCTTGTATGGTCAACTTCAAACTCTATGTTGTTTTGTGTGGTGAGAATACAAAATACTACACTAATTGATAAAATATCACAATACACTTGACAAGCTAAACAATTATGTTTGAGGAATGGAATGTAAATCTGGTTATGCTTGGCGTATGCTTTCATGAAAATATGAAACAAATTTAGCATTAACCATAACACATGTAACATCCACTTGCAGTTTCATCGGGTTCCGAAACTGATCGATTCCACACAAGTTCTAAAATAAACCTTCTACGCACCAGTCAATTACAATTGGAAGTAATTTTTAAACAAATATTTTCACATTTTCTGCATGGGGTGAGAAGATTTGCCGATCAGGGATTCAATCAGATAGAATAAGCTGCAGGAGACAGGGATGAGGAAAGACAAATCTTTCTGCAATAGCACTGCAACACTGCATTGATTTTTCATCCCGGTAGAGATAATGTTTTTAATGGCAGTGTTACAGGGACCAATCGGCTAATGCTGATGGCGCCAGTCTGTGGGTTGTGGGATTCTACCTGTCTCCATCTTCAATCAAACTCTGAGGTGGAGATTCGCTGTGCTTAGAGCAAGACAATTGGAAAACAATCCCAGTTGGAATGCATGCTGTCAAAAGCTGTGGCTTATAATGCATGACAGCAGGTTGTTAAACAGATACAAATCCAGGCGTTAACATTTATTACTGCAGTTACACCGCAACCCTAAACTCGAGTCAGTCTCATATAATCCTTTACTAATCCGTTCACCTATGATACTATGCAGAAAATGAAAAAATACCTACATTACAATTAAATTTATGTGTTTTGCAAAGTACTTTTTTTGTCTCAGTTTCTAGTATTATATTCAGATCCGAAGAATGAATGACTGGAAATAGCTCTTTAACACATGATATATTGGGTAGAATTTATTTTCTGGTTTGATTACAGTTTTACTAAAAGACACCGTAGGATGATGTTACTAAGAGAATTCTTATTATGTTTTATCTACACCAACATAATCAACCAATGGTTATTAAGTAAGCCTCAGTGGTCCAGCGGTAGAATGTCGGACTCTCAATCTGATAACAATTGGAGGCTGGCTCACACTTGACTGTGTGTCAAAATAACCAAACTTTTGACATCCAATAGCCGATGATTAATAAATCAATGTGCTCTAGTGGTGTCATTAAAACAAAACAAAACAAACTGAACCAATTGTTGTTAGTTATTGACAAACTTATTTAAAATTATTTTCATATGATAATGAACAAGGATGTCATAAGTAAATAACAATATTACTAGAATAATATTACCAGATAAAGTAACTGATATATTTTTTGTTTCAAAAACAAAAAAATTAAATTAAAAAATAATTAAAGAAAACATTCTTTAAACAAATTAAAAACTAAAAAAAAAACATTTTAAAATGAGTTTTTCTAACAAATGAACATCTACTATTTTGTAATCTTCAAAAAAATTAAAAACTAAAACAAATTAATTCTGAATTTGTTTTTCTAACCAATGAACATTTACTATTTTGTAATCTTTAAACAATTTTTTTTTTTTTAAATTCGGTATTTGTTTTAACAAATGAACATCCACAATTTTGTTATGTACCTGTTCTGAACTCTCATCATTCTTGGTACTTTCATCTGTACGACCCACTCCACTGTCTTTCTCGTGCTTATTAGACGAGTTTTCTGTAGTTGCTGTGTCCGTCGTCCCTCCTTCTTCATCTAGATGACGCTGAAATACACAACATGTAAGCATATTAAATATGATGGTCTGTTTAACAGCAGGACCACGCGTGATCCCCTTTTACTCTTAGCAGTACATTCCCAGTGAATAATTGAGTTTTGATCATAAATCCATGATTTTACAACCAGTTTCATCAGTCAGTCAATATACATGTGTGTCACTGCATTTTATCTTCTGCAATTTCCACCTATTTTAGAATTGCTATTAAAAAGCATCTGGAATCAGTTTACAGTTGGTACTAATCGTCATACTTGCTTCTGATTGGTAAAAAATTGTTTTTTCTTGGTGAAATCATAGTGAGGATTATTAAGTTGATCTTTGTCAAGTATTGTATTTCAAATGTCAGCAATGTCTAAACTTACAAAGCAGACAAATAAATCATGTTGATTGAATTTTTTAATGTTATTAAAATAGTTGAAACAACAAACTAATATTGGGTGACTTCAGCAGATCAGTTTAGAACTAGAATAAAACTTTAAATTACATGTTATGCAATTACAGAATTCTGTATCATATTTAATTATAGAATTCTGTATCATATTGAATTACAGAATTCTGTATCATATTTAATTACAGAATTCTGTATCATATTTAATTATAGAATTCTGTATCATATTTAATTATAGAATTCCGTATCATATTTAATTACAGAATTCTGTATCATATTTAATTACAGAATTCAGTATCATATTTAATTACAGAATTCTGTATCATATTTAATTACAGAATTCTGTATCATATTTAACTACAGAATTCTGTATCATATATATTACCATTGCTCTTTTGATCAATGGTGGCAGACCCTCATAAATTTGTCTAAACTTCCTTTGGACTCTTCCTCATGTAGATATATCATTTTGATCATGTTAACAAATATTGATCTATTAATGATCAGTTATTAGATGTTAAACATTTGGTTATTTTGACACAGAGTCAAGAATTTAAAGATTACCAAATAGTAATAGATTTTGAACCACCGTCATCAACTTGAGAGCCCAGTGTTCTACCTCTGGATCACAGAAACTCACTGTATCATGTTAACAATTATACCATTTAGATTACCTATCTGACCAATGAAAAAAAAAACTAAAGCAAGGCAAGAGTAAATCAATACTTAAAACAACTAAGTCGCTAATCCTGGATGACTAATCTTGTAAACTGAAAACCACAATAACTGACTCACTGCATCATAACAGGTAATTCTTTTATAATAATTCAGGCATTAAATACTGAAGTAATTCTTGAAATACTTTTATCACTTGCCAGTGAATCCCTTGTTATTCATGCATGATAATAAAGATATTAAACATTAAAGTAATACTTCAAACCGTTGTACAATGTGCCAATAAATTACAGGTAATTCTTTCATAATAATAAAAACATTAAATACTAAAGTAATACTTCAAACAGTTGCATAACTTGCTAGTGAATCACAGGTAATTCTTTCATATTAATAAAGACATTAAGAACAAAAGTAATTTTTTAAAGTCTCTTTATCACTTGCTAGTAAATCACAGGTTTTTGCATAATAATAAAACATTAGATATTAAAGTAATACTTCAAACAGTTGTATGACTTCGCTGTGAATCACAGGCAATTCTTGCTCAATAAAAAAAACCCATTAAATACTAAAGTAACTTCAAACACTTTTATAGCTTGTCATGGAATTGCATAATAATAAAAGTACTAATTTTTTAAACACTTTTATCACTTGCAGAGACTGCCAGCTTGAAGCTGTGTTATCTGTTGCAGATGAATAACAGTAGGAGTAATGGCGGAACCATGAATGACCTGTGGCATTGTCTGGCTGTCCAAATAGATAGCAGTAATCATGTGTGAGGAAACCACCTGTCTGTTCCTCTCACTGCCTTCAGTCAAACAGCTCAGATGGATGGTTGTATTCATTACCATATATCCAATTAAGGTTCAAGCATGCTGTCCTTGGCACACAATTCAACTTCCTGTACTGTCTGTTTAAGACAGAGGTTATTGTTAATAGCAGAGATGAAACCCGCTGCTGCCACACTAATGTGGCTACTCTTATCGATAAGCAGCAAATGATCTTTTATATGCACTATCCCATAGCCTTTGATAAACAGTTGTTGACCACTGTTTGATGTTATTTATTGAGCCTTGTGGAGCACTCACTCTGGTTTGGAGCCGATATGAGATTAAAAATCCCATGCCTTATGTGAGATTTGATCCCAGTACCTACCAGCTATGAGACTGACAGCTTAATCACTGCCTGTAATGTCTCAGATCTGAAACACGTCTATACATCTATATAGTGTATATTAGCAAAAACAGATATTATTTTTTGAAAAAAGTGGAATTAATATGGATAGAGATTTTTCATCCATAGGCTGAACAGTCTGAAAGATAACATATACCCCAGATATGTATAGATCAGACAACCCTGTTAAAATGTTTGTCATTCGAGAAATTCAGTTTTCCATTTGATTATAACTCTTTTCAGATAAAATATTTTAAAATGTTTTACTAAGAAACTTTCATAATTTACACCTCTCAAATTGCAACTGCTAAACTAATATTATGTTAAAAGGTGGTGGGGAGAAGGGTGTCTTTTTAAATATGAAAAACGTGCAAAGAAATCCACAATGTAGAGCAATATCTTATATAAAATTAGTTTTTTTCACAATTTACTTTAAAAAATATATAAATCAAAATTTCACCAATATTCCTCTATGGTAGGAGCAAACATATACAAAACATTCCACTGTAATAACATCCACACGAATAACAGTTGAAAAAAACAAGAGACATCTAATTAAGGATACTTACTACAGAAAATAACTTCATAAGCTGTGGGGTTTTTTCCTACTCTTTTATCCCGCTAGGAAGAAGAGTAAACAAGATCACTTGTTCTAATCTACAGTAAGCCAGAGTTAATACTGTACAGAGAGCAAAGGGCAGCATGGAGGCTGGATCTTCTCCTAGCACTACCAGCAAGTCACATCTCTCCTGTGATAGCCATTCTCATTTCTCTCTGTCATATTGGCAAACCTAACAGCTAGATCAAAGGCAATTTGAGACTGAAATCACTGTTTATCTCTATCCCTTCAGTTTGACTTACTCTACAACAAAGAGACTTATCATGAACCAGCAGAATGTGAAAATAAACCAAGAATACGTGGGATATGCACCAGACTGGAGGGTCATTCCAGTTTAATGGGGGTCCACACTTTCATGTCATGACCTTTCTAGTCAGGGCCTGTTTCATGTTTTCTTCTCGAAGAGTTCCACCTTGTACAAGTGAAACCCAAAGAATGTTTGTTTGTTTTGAAACAACAATTTTCCCATGTTGAAAGGCTACCAGCCACTGATCGGGCAGATAATTCTTTGAAAGCCTCCGTAACAGAGTTGAAAACTATTTTTCGTTTGGTAAACCAATAGCACTTTTAACAATTATCCTCCTTAGATGTTCAAAGAAAAGAGTGTCCATCTAAGCACTGTCATTTTATGGATAAATATACTTAAGAAAGATTAATGCCTTTATCAGCGATGGTTAAGATAGGAACTAATATCATTAGAAATTCCAGTAATATATCTGTTTAGAAGAGATAATATTAATTGGATAAGATATCTGTTTGATGTTAAGTGATGGAGAAATTTTGGAATGGGCAACTCCAAAGATATGTTAATGATTTTTTTTATTTTAGGGGGTGTCCAAAGTTAGCTCTGACCAAATTTTATGGTTGAAAAATATAAACTGGATGCCAAATGTGGATGGAGGTGATCCAGGTTTCACATAGGACAAAAATGTATGTTAAAATGGCCTTAATTATGGAATTTAAAAATCTGTCTTATCTGGATGTACTACCAACCCATTTGATAATATTATAACAGTATGGAAGATATTCTTAAGACAAATTAAAATTAAGGCATTAATATCTCTTTAGTTATTTTCAATTATTCTTTACACATTTTATATAGTGAACTTCCTTTAGAGTAGCCAAGTTGATTCCTAGCCAGTCTTGCTGTTACTTTCAATCTGCCATTACAAGGATCAGAAAAACTGGAGAAAAATCCACATTTGTTAAGAAATTCTGTGCTGGTATTGCAGCCACTAGATGTTTCTTGAATGAAAAATAACTCACCTTTTCTATTTCTTTCTTGTGAAAGCTACATCAAAAATAGCGTAACTCAAAATAAAAAGGTTTTGCCAATAACATTTTTAGCCAATCAGCACATACCAAATGATCTTATAAACAAAAAATTGTCTTCCAAATGGATGTAAAATGTTTAATATTGTCATAGAAATATAGACGTGAACAAAAAAAAGTCATCCATTTTCCAGTAATAATGATGACATGCAGCCATATGAAAATAATTTAAATTTGTCACAAATTTGTTTTAACACAACCCCAAATTAACATATTTTAGCATGGTTACTAAAGGGTTACAGTTTGAAAAGAACCAGTCATGTTAAAATAAACCAATAAAAACATCTAATAAAGCTGATGGACGCCTACACACAAAATAGTTCATGTTCCACAGATAATGCCATGCTGTGCAAAACTGAAGGGTTATGAAATTACTCTAACCAACTCAAGTGTCAGGTTTTTTACTAGCAAGCATGTGTTAGGTCCACAGTGCACATGCACTGGGATATGTCCCATTCATGCCAGTTTAAAGACAGAAGGGACTGTTTATCTAACGATGTCTCAACACTTATCTAATAGCAGCTGCTAGTTATCAAATTAACCACATTTGTGACTAATAGTCTCAGAGGAAACTCTTACTGTCACATATTCTTTTTGATTAGCAACAACTTTTCAAGTCTATTTAGTACTGTTTGAAACAATTAAAAAGATGTATTGGACTTTATCAAAGTCAGCAGTATATGGGAGGTGAATGCAAAAGAACCTTTACTAATAATTAAATAAAGAGCATATAGATCTAAGCAGCTGGGTTTTTTCTGTGCTCTGTATGTCAGAAATATCATATTAATTATTCTGCTCATAGGCAGATTAAAACTTACAAAACTATACAGAAGGCTAGCTACATTTCAAACTAGATCGTATGTAAACTCATTCTGGATTGGTTAGAAAATATGCTAATTTCATATTCAGTATATGATTGACAGCTGATCGGCACTAATTAATCAATATATTTGGCTTATTAAATATTGCTTTCCTTTGTTTTACAAAATATAGATATACATGTACTAATAAAGTGTGAATGAAAACATACATTTTAATGAATAATAAGACAAATGACATCAGGTATCTGCAAAAAGTTGGGAATATCCTGCACCACTGGTGCATAAACTCAAACAGTTGTCAATAATATATAAATACATGTCGGCACTGCTCTCAAAAAAATTATCAAAACATGGACAAGATGAAAATGAAACTTTACATCAGCCATATTAGTTGGTGATGTGTCATACATGCATCTTGATATGGTTTCACAATGTCTAGCACAGCTTTCAGATTATTGTTTTTCTGTCCTGATGGTATATTATTACAACATTCATCTAAAAGAATGTGATTCATCACTCAAGTTTAATGTCAATGCTAGGGTATTAATATGGCATCTGGGTGTCAGACGAGTAAATCACACACACAAAAAATAGACTGAGAACTTGATGAACGATATTTTATCAAAACAGTTTAACCATGTAATAATAACTAACACAAATGAGCAATTCACTCTCAAATTGCCTGCATATGAAGAACTGGTCTGAATAAACACTGCAAATATTGCAAAAAGCCATGGAGCCTTTTCTCCAAATAGACAAGCCCCACATCAAAGAGTTGAAAGTAGAGATAAGCTCAAATAATAAATCACAAACCAACCTGTTTGTGTTTGCGGTCAACCATTCATGATCAGAAAAAAACTCTTATTGAAGATCAAACAGAATTTGCAGCAATGATGTAAGACAAACCGTATACAAGATCAGTTGTTAGGAACATCCAACTACAGATACTTATTGAAACCACCAAAGACGATTATTACTTGCCAATAACCATAGATCTAAGAAGGAGCACATGTTTGTTATTTTCCATTTGGCACACAACTGTATGTAATTTGATAACCACATTATTTTTGGCAACCCTCTTAGCTGAAGGTGACAGGAAAATGTCAAGAATAGGTCATAATGAACAATATAAAGACCAAAGCACCCCTCCCAGTGAATTAATACTTGGTC
This sequence comes from Symmetromphalus regularis, assembly GCA_032355785.1. Classification (NCBI taxonomy): domain Eukaryota; kingdom Metazoa; phylum Mollusca; class Gastropoda; order Neomphalida; family Neomphalidae; genus Symmetromphalus; species Symmetromphalus regularis. The sequence continues at coordinate 18,311 of JAULBS010153325.1, forward strand.
ATCAAGTGCATCATATAGAAATGCCGCCCGTGGTGGGAAATTTGGGCTGCTAAGTGATGAATAAAGTTCTAGGAGAAGGTTAGAGATAAACTGAGAAGCAAGAATAGTGTCATTATCAAACAGTCATCAAATGAATGTATCTAACTTGATCCTGAAGGGCAGTTTCCTTCAGTTTCCTTAAAAAGCATACCAAGACCCACCGAGATGGGGGATCAGCAGGAGCAAGTGTCCTGGGGCCCATGGATTCCCAAGGACCCATAACTGTTTTTAATATAAAATAGATATATTAGACTCAAGTCACCATGGGGTCCTATATAGCACCCACGTCCCAGCTATCAACAGTTCTGAGTATAGCAAAAACACCAATCAATAAAACATGATAACAAGGGTTGAAGTTGTATTTCTATGAAAAATTATACAATCCACTCATGAACCACCTTATTTAATAACACTCCACATCTTAAATTAAAGGACATAATCAATTGTAAATATTAAATAATAGACATCTCTTTTTCAAATTACCTTAATATAAGTCATTATTACACCAATTGTATTAACTGTTTCTTATTTTAACAATAGTTAATAAAGCCAAATTTATAAGCCAGTTTTAGAATATGTATTAATAGATAATTAAATTTAAAAAATAGACAGCATTATGAAATACATTGTTTACACCTAGTAGAAGCACCACATCCCACACAATCGACCAATCCCAAGACTTAAGTATATCCCATGAGTACACCAATTGTATTAATTGTTTCTTATTTTAACCATAGTTAATAAGGCCAAATTAGTAAGTTACTAGTAGTTTTAATAGATGTATTAAATAATTAAATAAAAAAAGAAACACAGCATTATGAAAGACATTGTTTACACCTACTGTGAAACAGCCAAGTAGCAGCACCATATCCCATACAATCGACCAATCGCAAGAAAAACAACTGATGGAAAAATATTAAACAACTGAAGGCAGTCTTTATAAAGCAACGAATGGCAACCAAAATACATGTCATAACTCTACTTCCTTCTAATTTATCACTCAAATTTCTTGCTACTGCATTAAATAAAAATAGTGGGCGAAGAACTGATCAAAGAAACTTCAATAGTGTTTCCTTATTGATGTGACAGCAAAACAAAAGATTGTAGAGGATAGAGTGAGCAGCTTACAGAAGACCCGGAGCTATATTTGGGGCAGGCGGCCAGCCACAAGTTGTCGTGGTGACAGTGATGGACATAAGGTCTGACGTGAACTACCTAACCAATACCTGCTGAACCCATAACAGGAAACAGGCCAGGAAAGCAGAGGATAGGAGAACCCAATTACCGTCAGATATATGACCTGCACCAATTGTTACCACTTCATGTGTGTTGGGTGGTTAATTTAGTGCTAGTCAAACAGTGGGTGTGTATCAAAACAAATTAATATGCAGAAGAGAAGTGTGGGCAGGCCCATATACATATGATATTTTTAGTTCATTTTCACAAAACTTATATATATATGTTTTGTTTAATGATACCACTAGAACACACTGATTCGTTAATCATCAGCTATTGGGTGTCAAACATTTGGTAATTTTCACATGTAGTCAAATGTTAGCTAGCCTCCAATGGGTTTTGAACCACTGTCTACAGCTTGAGATACCAATGTCCTGCATCTGGACCACTGAGGCTCACTTTCACAAAACTTTGATCATTACATAGTAAAAATAAACATTTTATGAACAAATTGGAACTATATGATGGTTTTTCAATATTTATTTGTTCCACTCCTGAGATATGTACACACTTTTTGCACTCCTTAGTGTACAAGCTTAGTGTGTTTTTCTCTGATTGAAAAGACGGTTAGTAGGAGTGGATGGATATCCGTATTTTCTTATAAACAGTTGTGTAAACAGCCTAAATACGACTTCTGTTGTCTGGATAGCAGTATGCTATTATACTGGTTGTATTTAACTACATGACACAAAACATATCCACATTTGTCCACAAAAACAGGAAAAATATACTGCAGACATATTGTTTGGCTGAGCACCAATGCTCCTTTTTTTCTCCTTTTTTATTTCGAATAAAGATTCCTTTCTCCAGTCCATCATTTATGGTAACAAAACTTGCAAGACCTTTCTTTGAGCCCCCAACTTTGAAAATCCACCCTACATCACTGAACTGTATATATATATATATATATAAATTAACGTAATTATGGTTAACAATATTTCAAGTAAGGAAAGTGTACTCTAACATGTTTCTATGTAAAGGAAGACAATATTATTGGCACATACCCTAGCTAACATGGATGCCATAAACTGCATGTTGTCATCGTGATGTTTCTCCAGTAAATCCATATGAAGGTCATCCAACATCATGTTCTGTTCATCCATGAAGCCATCATCACACTGCAAGAAATAAAACAATCATACAGAATACATGTAAGATAAGTTTACTTTCACTTTCAGTTTGTATATTTCAACACCTGCAAAAACACAGAAAATGTTTTCTTGTTATATAGATGACTGACATAATGAAGAATAAGATCATTATTGCAGACAGAAAGGATATTCTTTCTGAAAAGTAACAGAGATTCTAAAAATATTATATGTATTGCTTAATGGGCAGAGCACAATATTACACATTGTTTGATAAACCAGATGGAAAATTGGTTAAAGCAGAATAAAACACAGACGGAGAAAAAACAATATGGCTGGATCAAATAAATTTTTTGTTAGGAAAGTAAACTTTAAAAACTCCTTAGCTAGCGCGTTGTTTTAATCAGATATCAAATGTATGATATTTGTGGTTAAAAAAGCTACCTAATCAACTTTTTTTCAATTAGCCGCAAAAGTTCTTTTGTATGCAGAATATACCAGTCTTTAATGTACCAGTTGTGGTCAAATGCTTGGAATAAAAAATAGGCAATAGATCAATTGAGGGGTATTGATCTAATGATAACTGATGTCTATATAATTAATGGAAGATATTGCAAAATAAAAAAGTAATTTTGTAATGAATAGCCATGTTTATCTTGTTTTAATTTGACTATGATTACCCCTTTATTTAACAACACTCCCCACTCAACAATAAAGAATATACAAATGTTTTCTTTCCAATCACTTGTTTAAATATTCAACAGATTTTACTGCAACAAAACAAAAGTAAATTTAATATCTGAATAATTATAAACAATTCACTGCAGTTTGACAATATATTATTATTATTAGATAAGTGAGTATGGAGTACAGTATTATTAATTCATGGCTCACCCTGACAAAAATTCAGGTTAGTCATTTTTCCAATATATGCAACTTATTCAGAGTTACAATGATTTAGGTTAATTAAAAATTACTAAAAGGTTCTAGTAGAAGGTTAGAGATAAACTGAGAAGCAAAAATTGTGTCACTATCAAACAGTCATCAAATGTAAATACCTAACTTGATCCTGAAGGGCAGTTTCCTTCAGGATAGTGATTTTTCAAATTTATACAGTTTTTGTTAAAAATTAATAAAAGGTTCTAGTAGAAGGTTACAGATAAACTGAGAAGCAAGAATTGTGTCACTATCAAACAGCCATCAAATGTAAATACCTAACTTGATCCTGAAGGGCAGTTTCCTTCAGTTTCATTCATAAACAGCAATCAACATTTTAAAATAAGTAAAAAAGTAAAGTTTATTTTATTTAACTATGTTTCTAGAGCACATTGATGTTTATCTTATCGTCAGCTATTGGACATCAACCTTATTGTCATTCTGACGTGTATTTAGAAGAAACCCGCTGCTGCAATATAACCTCTTTCCAATAAGCAGCAAGTGGTCTTTTATATGCACTGTACCACAGACAGGACAGCACATACCACAGCCTTAGATGAACCAGTTGTATACCACTGGTTGGAAGGGAAATTTTAAAATAAGTAGTATTACTATCAAATAGCCACAAAAATAAATTGCCAAACACTAAGTGTTTTAGAAAGTTTGTATAAAGATGAGCAATTAGCTATAGGCTGGGTGAATCCTGTATTTACAATGGAGGTATACAGAATGTTCTGGTGAAGTCTAAACAGAGATACTCTTCAAGCAGTATAACAGTACACCAGAGAGGTGAGTGTGGGCTACAGTATAAGATTATTTACACTGGAAGCACTGGAACAGTCTGGGGAAGTTTGGTGATGGAGGTGGCAGCTGCGAACTGGGGTTAGACAGGTCTTGCACACAGTCTGGCTGGCTCTAACATACACAGAACAGACACAGAACTGACACCTTCAATCTCATCTAATTGACATAAATTATACCTGGTCTCAATAAACCGTTTAAACTGATGTAATAGAATGATTAAACAATCTCACGAAACTGTTCACATTCATCTTATAGGATAATTAAACAATCAAAAACTAATTTTGTCTGCTTAATATCTTCCATCAAATATTCTTACAAGATGATATTACTCGAGAGTCTAAGAACCCGAGAAGCAATAACTGAACTTTGTCCAAACAGGGACTACTTAGAAAATTACATACATGCACAATAAACCCATTAAGTGCAATGGCAGCATTTCTATTTCTCCAAGCTCAAATGGTAGTTTGTCTGCATGTGAACCAGTTGGTCATTGGATCGATCCTTTTCAGTGGACCCATGTGCAGTTTGAGCTATTTTCCATTCCATCCAGTGGTCCACTACTGGTTCATCAAATGCTGTGGTATGTGCTGTCCTGTCTGAAGGATAGTGCATATAAAAGACCCCTTTCTGCTTATTGGAAAGAGTAGCATATGTGGCAGCACAGGGTTTCCTCTAATAATACATATGTCAGAATGACCATATGATTGACGTCCAATAGCCGATGATAAGATAAAAATCAATGTGCTCTGGAGGCATCATTAAATAAAACAAACTTTACTTTCCATTTCTCCAGGTTATTGTTATAACTTATAATTGATCTGTTTGCAAATACACTGATTACTGTATTTTTTCAACATGCTGCATCAAGCAGGCCATCATATTAACAAATCATGATGCAGACATCCACACAAAAAAACAAATATCCAATTAAGCCAGGTTATGAAATCTAAGAAACACATTAAAGCTATATTCAGCTAGCATAAACTGCAAGAGGATGCAACAAAGTCTTTATAATGGCCCAAATAGTTAATGTTTGTTAATGGCATTACCATCATTATTGGCACAGCATATAACTCTCTTGCACTTTGTAAAGGTAAGTTAAAAAACTATTATTTTCCCTCAAGCAAATTATTGTACAAGAGCAAAAACATTTCTGACAAACAATATTTTTTTCTTTTCTTAATGAGATATGTCTGGATTTTGAGTTTAACACAGAAGTAATACTGTGTTCACTGTCAGTTAAAAAACTGTACAGTATAGTTATAACAAAGAGTATCTGTTGTTCTAGTAACATTGGCTTCTCTTGAAGTTAAAAAACACTACAGTTAAAACCCACAAAAACCTCAGTAAAAACAATTAAAGTAACTCTGGTTTGACTTGTAGTAAAAAAAAAACAATAGTTAAAACAAAGTCTGTATGTCGTTCTATTAACATTGGCTTCACTGCCAGTTAAAAAACCCACAAAACTAGTTTCACTTTGATGTGAGAAGCCAGGTCGTTCTCTGTGGCATACTGTCAATATGGTATATGAAACCAAGTTAACTCTATTATGTTTTTACCTGCACACAGGAAGCTGTTGCTTGTTCATTTGTTCCTGTATCGACAAGACGCGTGCCTCTCTATTTTTCTTGGTGCTAAATCGTGTTGGACACGATCCAAACATGTATTTTATTGTTTATTTTATCGCTATAAAAAATCCCAAGACTGTCAGAAAATCTCACTGTTGGATTTTATTGTTAATGGTGTAATACAAGAATTTCTATTAACATCAAATAGGAGTAGCAAGTTGAAAAGCAAGCTGTGTTCACAGGTAGAGATCGGCATGTGAGCAATCTGTTCAACAGATCAGCTCAGAAACGATCCCCTGCAATCAATGCTTAGCAATTGTTACACGTTAAAATGAAAACCCGCTGAAAGAGCTGTCTGGGGCAGATGGAAGAGCCCCAACGCTACAAGGAATGGTTGGAGTTGGGTGTACCACTGAGAATAGATGGCAGAGTTATGCTCTCATGATACACGTGCCTGCATGATATGCCGTGACGAATAAAGAAGACACGTTTCATAAGCAAGTGTTTTACAGCTCGGCACAACGTACAGACCTGTTTCTCGACCCAGCACCACAGCTCATAGAACATCAAAGGTTTATGTCTGGCATCTGTTTCAAGGTGTTCTCGCTGGAAAAGCTCACAAAACACACAGTCGCTTTCTTTTATTCATATTACACCAATACCAGCGCTGTTTGATTGGAGGCAAGCAGTCAAAATGCAATTAGCTTGACTTTCAAAGCCAGAGGAAAGGTGGCTAACTCATGCTGTGCTCTGAGAATCATCATCGATACTCAAGTGTTCTGCCATCAGAACAAATGTAAACAATAAAATCATAACCATCTCTCAGTGTGTATATGTCACAAGGAAAGCAATCAGAAATAACAGAGTAGTTACTCTATATAGACCAGACTGAGTTTTAGTAAAGCAATCAGAAATAACAGTGTAGTTACTCTATATAGACCAGACTGAGTTTTAGTAAAGCAATCAGAAATAACAGTGTAGTTACTCTATATCAGTCATTCTCAAAGTGGAAAGATCTAGGGGCTGGGAGGAAAAAGGAGTGGTAGGAGGTGGCAGGGTGACATCAGAACCTATGTATGTAAGCAGGGAGCATGTTAAAAAAATGAAAATATTTATCTTCATTACCTTTTGTTTAAAAGTTGACTTAATATTGCATTTTTAAAACAACTGTTCCCATGAGGGAGTTTTTATGTTATATGTACTCCCCTCTCTGGATATGGGTCCATTATTTAAACAAGTAATGGTCTAATCAGGACTGGCGCAGCTGTTTAAATATTCGGGGCACAAGACTAAATAGAAGCGCCATCAGTCATTTGAAGGGTACCAACAATATAAATAAATGTAAATATTGTCGTAAACAGGTCCCATCCCCACCCCAGGCTGTGCTAGCTCTGCTAATCCATGTAAATGTCTATACCAGCAACTTTTAAATTTGTTTTATAATGCCAGATTGACTTTAAACACTAGAAAAATTATCTGTCAAAACAAGAACATTAATTAACACACAAATCATGTAGAGGCATTCTGCTTTACTTTTTGACAATCCACATCATATGATATTTATAACACTCAACAGATCATTATAGTAGAGAAACAACTGCTACATCCACACGAAATGTTATTCTAGTTGAAATATGGTTTCCAGAGACAAAACTATTATACTTGTTGAAGTATGGTCTTAATTTTATTTTATTTTTTAAAATGTCACATGCCAGAAATGCTTTAGAAACAAAAGGATTCCTCTTACCAGCATTAAATAAAACCCAGAGAGGGCCTCACATCGGTGCCTATGGCACTGTCTGTTTCTCAAGATGTGGGAAATCGTGACAGGATAGTCAGGCCAGTAATGAAGCTAATGAGCCTTGGTATAAAAAATTAACTCAAAAACGCCCCAAGTCACAGCTTGTGTGAAAAAACAGCAACCATATAAAAATGCATACTTTGTGCTCGGCCCTAAATGATTGCATCTTCCAATAAACTGATTCTGTTTGGCGCCTTTCTCTTTAGAGCAGCAACAATGTGTGACTGAAACTAATGGACAATGCTAACAAATACAGTAGAGATGGCACCAAAATCTTGTCTGCATTTCCTTAGGGAAACTCATGTTAATTTCTTGACGACAAACCGGCCATGCCAGACAAACCTCGCCTGAATTACTGACATTAAATCATTTGGATTTATTTGTAAGTAAACACATTCATTCTTATCAAACACACTAAGTGCTGACCACAAAATGAACATAAACCAAAGTGTTTTCAAGTGTTATGTCCTACTTAATATTTAGACAAGTTTTTAATTTTTAGTATAAAGAAAGGATTTTGTAATAAATCTTGGTAGATGTAACCTTTAGACAAGTTTTTATTTCTTGAGTACAGAAAAAAGATTTTGCAATAAATCTGTGACAGACGGAACCTTCAGACATCTTTTTTTTTTTTTTTGTGTTTGAAGGGTATCTAAAGTCATCCGTGGAAGATGTAAATGAAAAGTAAAATAAAGTTTGTTTTATTTAATGACACCTCGAGAGCAAATTGATTTTTATCTTATCATCGGCTATTGGATGTTAATCACATGGTAATTCTGACATATTTCTTTAGAGGAAACCTGCTGCCACCATATAGACTACTCTTTCTGATAAGCAGCAAGGGGTCTTATATATGCACTTTCCCACAGACAGGACAGCACACTACAGCCTTTGATGAACCAGTTGTGGACCACTGGCTGGAATGGAAGGTAGCCCAAACTGAGAACGATCAATCCGATAGATGTAAATGAAGTTATTTGTTTATTTTCAAGTATAGAAAAACAAACTTTGTAATAGTTCTGTGGTACATAGAAGCTTTATACAAGTTTTTACGTACTTTATTTTAGTATGGGGAATGGAGTAATGAAAATCTATGATATCCTATGACTGCAGTTGATACAAATTGACAGTGGCGAGTACTCATTTTTACATTATCACACTTTGGTGCTGATCAAAGACTAGTTATCACCGAGTGACTAGATCAAAGAGTGGCGTGGTATTCACCTGATGTTGTCTGTCTGCCAGAATTATCAACAGTTTCTCAGACTCAGCACAAACTCCCGCAATGAAAACAATTAAAGCAGGAATAAAGTCATTATAGGCCAAATTGAAAAATTCTCAACTTCACAGTTTGTAAATAATTATAGTCTAAACTCCATGCATCTGAGAGAACTGAAACAAATGCTGACTTCATGAATAGAAGTATTAGATTTTACAACTAGAATAATAAAAGAAGGGATAGTGCATATAAAAGATCCCTTGCTGCTTATTGATAAGAGTAGCCACAATAGTTTGGTGGCAGCAGGTTTCATGTCTCCTACTAACACTAATTTCTGTTCTGGAAGCTGAGCTGTGTATCCAGGAAAGCATGCTTGAACCTTAATTGGATATAAGCATGAAAGTAAATACAACTAACCATAATAAAACGATGGAAATTAAATTAAGTTTTGTATACATAATAAATTACACTTGTTAAGTTTCCCATGGGTTGTTATAATCATCAGGAATTGTTAGAACTTACAGAATTATTAGTTTCTTTAGGGATTTTCTGAATCTCAGGTTTTGTTATGATCCTCAGAGTTTAGTATGATTACCAAGGCTTATTAGGCTCCTAAGACTTGTAAGGGTTCAAGATGTTGGTAACTTATTGCTATGATATAAGATATAAGGAACAGACTGAATGGAGATGTTTGTAACTTATTGCTATGATATAAGGAACAGACTGAACGGAGATGTTTGTAACTTATTGCTATGATATAAGGGAAAGACTGAACAGAGATGTTTGTAACTTATTGCTATTATATAAGGAACAGATTGAACGGAGATGTTTGTAACTTATTGCTATGATATAAGGAGCAGACTGAACAGACATGTTTGTAACTTATTGCTATGAAATAAGGAACAGACTGAACGGAGATGTTCGTAACTTATTTCTATGATATAAGGAGCAGACTGAACGGAGATGTTCATAACTTATTGCTATGATATAAGGAGCAGACTGAACGGAGATGTTCGTAACATGATATAAGAAACAGATTGATCACAGAAGTTTAAAACAGACTGATGTCTAAATGTAAGCAACAGAAAGCACAAGATGGTGCAATTCCATCATAATAACGCTAATGTATATTGTCTACCAGAGCTTTAACTATCAGACAAAATGGCTTTAAGTAGGTTCTAGGCTAAATATATTTTGAGAACCTCTGATAACTGCCACAACTCCGCACAGGAAGCACACAACTGGGAAACGAATGAATCATCATTCTGTGCAAGACTAACTTTTATTTATAAGAGATTATCTTTCTTCATATAAAACCCACAAAGATATGTAATGAAAATCCAGACTGGTTATTACATACTTGATCTTCTTCTAACAGAAGCAATATACGTAATGTAAACAATGATAAAAAATACCTTAATTTCTTTTAGGCTATGATTAAAGCTAGAAATGTATCTCAACATCTTATAATTAATGGATAAAAACTAAACAGAATCAATGAAAGCTGTATGTTTTTGTTATCAGTGTTTTAATTCTCATCAACAGGTGCTATACCCATGGGTTTTTATTTTTTTATTTTTTTAAATGACACTACTAGAGCACATTGATTTATTAACCATCGGCTATTGGATGTCAAACATTTAGTAATTTTGACACATAGTCAAGTGTGAGCCAGCCTCTGATGAGTTTTGAACCATTATCATCATCTTGAGAGTCTGATGTTCTACCACTAGACCACTGAGGCTCACTCTATACCTGTGGGTAGTCAATATGCCAGGTAACACAAGTTTCATGAAAACATTTTACTTGCTAATGAAAACTCTTATTTACTTTGCTTGCTTCAGAAAGTATATTTAATCTAATTCCATACGTATTTAGAATACTTTAAGAGAAATTTGAGGCAGCGTTAAATAAAAACTTTACTTTTTTGTAAGTGGAATTGAAAAGGTTGAACTGAATACAATTTAAAAACTAAAAAGTTATGTGGGGAGGAGAATTCTGCAACAATATAAAAAATATTAAAAGATATTTTTATTTTTTCTCATAATAAATACAACAAATGTATTTAAATTGTTGAAAAAAGGGAGTAGAGGAAATAATTTTAAACTATCATATTAAACAACAATTTTAGAATTGTAAAAAGTGAATTCTAAAGTTAATAGCAGTGCAACAATATAAAAAATATTACAAGATATTTTTATTTCTACTCCTAATACAGTATTTAAATTGTTAAAATAAAAAAAGGAGTAGAGTAAATTGTAAAAAGTGAATTCTGAAGTTACTAGCAGTGTGAGGAATGGGTTAATGAAAAGTGAGACATTCCTGAGCAGAACATTTGTCCACACCCCACCTGGCAGTGATCTAACATTTCATGAACGTGTGCAGTTTGGCAGCACACAAAGAACCGGATCCATGTTGGCCATGATATGCATGATCCATGCACTGACAACAACATTCACCTACCAGCGACACCACACAAATGTGCTTAGCACATTGTGGACTTGCAGCAGACTTGAATAACACAACAATACAATGTCTGCATGTACACGTGTTTGTGTGCATATGTGTATGTTCTTATATTTACATCTGTCTGTCCATCTGTCTTTTACTCAATTTGGACAGATGTTCGGATGAATGAATCGATAGACTGATGAATGGATAGACAGATATACAGATGGAAGTAAAGAATGGATGGATAGATGGATGGATGGATGGACAGACATACAGATGGAAGTAAAGAATGGATGGGTGGATGGATGGATGAATGGATGGATGGATGGATGGATGGACATACAGATGGAAGAAAAGAATGGATGGATGGATATCTATTTAATGACACCTCAGTACCAAAAATATAAAACAGCTATTGGGAGTCAGACTACTGTTATATTATAATAAATCAGTGTAAAGAACTGATTTGCAATAGGCAACAAGATGGATGCACATTATGTATGTATGAACTTCTAACTAACAAGAATGATATCATATGGATCTGAACAAACTGACTACAAGTATGTGATGTACATAAGTCTGGCTTCCTCATCATTTCCATGCTATTTCTGTCATATCTGCTGAACCTCAAGAAACACTTCCATCACCACTTATCAGGAAATGAGTTAGAAGGACCAAGAAACAAGGGAAATCTGGGTTACAACACTCCATTAAAATAAAATATAATCTTGCATTTCATATGATTTGATTTAGTGTCACAAATAAATCTTATCTTCATGTCACTTGAGAAACATAAGACAGATGGCCACCGTTTGTGATGTAGACAACATATGCAAGTAATAATATTTTCTTATGTAAACTGTAAACATATACATCACCATCATGGCCTGTGACTATAAATCTTTAGTTTGGAATTATGGCTTTAAATGTCAACAACTCTTCACAGTCTCTCATTCCCCCATAACCCAGCACCATGCCCGAACATGATGGACAGGGGCAAGGTTCAAAATTTTGAAGTGAAATTCACAGTTTTAACACTTCTAGTTTAAATGTCTGAGATGAGATGGATTGTCAGATCAATCCTCCTCAGTGGACCCATTTCTCATTCCAACCACTGGTCAATAATTAACATAACAAAAGCAATGGCAAGACCTACCACAAATAAAAGATCCCATGCTGCATTCCAACTGGTGGTCCATCTAACATAACAAAAAACCACGGCAAGTCCTGCCACAAATAAAAGATCTCTTGCTGCATTCCAACTGGTGATCCATCTAACATAGCAAAAGCCACGGCAAGTCCTACCACTAATAAAAGATCCCTTGCTGCATTCCAACTGGTGGTCCATCTAACATAACAAAAACCATGGCAAGTCCTACCACAAATAAAAGATCCCTTGCTGCTAATCAAAAAGAGTAGCCTATGTAGCAGTATCAAATTACCTTTTAAAGCCATGAGTTGCAAACAAATTCAAATTTAATACCTAATAACTGCCAAATAAACAATGCACTGGGGAATAAGTACATAAACAATCTTTTCTATCTTGTTTAAATACAGTCAAGTTCACTTAATTGTATTCTTGATAATAACATATTCCTGTTATTTGCATAATAATCTGCTACACAGAACCATTTGTATGCAAATATATGTAAAGAATTTCTTTTAATATTTGCATATGCTTTCTTTATAATGTCTGGTTAATTGCATAAGAAAATGTAGAAAACTTTTTTTTTTTCTCCAAAGTACCAGAGGATTCTACTGTACTTATAAAACATTTGTCTAGAAATACAAGACTTAACTCAGACCTCTTGTCTCAAATTTTATGAAATATGTGGCATTTTAAGTCTAGACTGTTTGAGATTTATAACTAGAGTAAGTGGTCCGACCATTTTGTCTTCATAAAGATCAATGGAAAGAACTGATTCAAGCATATTTCATAAGAAATACTAGGGATACAGACCACAATGAAAAACATTAAGGGGAGCTGTAGACCAATATATTAAACAGAAAAGAAATTGGTATCTATGGCAAGCTAAATCTCATGTCAGAAGGATGTTTAAATGTACAACAGGGCGATAGATTGATAGAAAGCTTCAAAACTGCAAGGTCAGGATTCCTGTTTATAAATCATTGTGGCCCAATTTCTTGTTGATATTTCATCCTGGATTCACAGCTCAATTTCTGTTTTCAACAGCAAAACACAGTCTGAATTGTGAATCAATTTGTGGCAGCAACAAAAAATTAAGTCCAAGACGTAATTTCTTACTGACAATTCAACCTCAATTCATGGTCGAAACTGCATTTAGAATGTTAAAAGAATAGGTTGGAATGTGAATCAACACTGAAATGTCAATGAGAATCAGGCCTTAGAATTTAGACCGAATGTTCATAACTTTAACATTATGATAACACCAAATAAATAGCATAACATTAAAATTGTGCCTTGGTGGTCCAGCAGTAGAATGTCGGATTCTCAAGCTGATGACGGTGGTTCAAAACCCACTGGAGACAACATGTCAAAATAATAAAATATTTGACATCCAATAGCCAATCATTAATAAGACCAAAAGAAAAAAGACATTAAAACTTTACACTTTAGTTTTCTCCAGAATCAGCTCAGGGCATAGAGTTAGATTTCTCAAGTCAGTTTAGTAAGCACATGGCATAGGGTCAGTGAATGTCAAGGGAATATTTCCAGTGATGTAAACTATTATCATGATACATACCTGTAACTGTGGTCTTGTCACCAGCAGGGTTGTGTCAGTAGAGTTAGCAGAAAACAGCTTGATTGCTTGATGGCGATTATGCACATCTACACCATTTATCTTTAAAAAAGTTAACACAAATCACTGATCAATGTATAAAATAAAAATGTGATTAAAAATGCTTAATGACAATGCAATAATTTCTTAATTGGTTTCACCCACCCAAAAATGTTAAAAAAATAAGAAGGAAAAATTCATAAAAACATGGTAAACATTTTTTATTACCCCCAGTGGGTACTCATAATTGGGAAATATTTTTCATATTTTATCAGTGAAAAATATTATACATTGTAACAAGGCATTTCATTGGGTCACTTTGGCCATTATGACCAATAAGTTTGCATGTACTAAAATATGACATCATAAATTTGATAATAAATGACAACTTGTTTAATATCCTCTATTTAAAAACCCTCCATCAAGATAAACTGACGGCACTTACCTGTAAGATTTGATCTCCTTCACGAATGCGACCATCTCTGGCAGCTATACTGTTGGAATCAATCTAAAAAACAAAAAATTAAAACACTATTTATCTGTTGTTCAATTTTCTTTCATGAAGCAAGATATATTGCACATGATTACTAAACAAAAAAATATAAGTTATATAAATCAATTAAATATATTGTATTTTTGCTTAAAGTATATGTGTATATATCAGAATAACATTTATAAAAAAGTTAATTTCTAAATTTAAATTAGAAATAATTTTATGTTCAGTATTCAGTGTTTATCTCAAAACAGAGTAAATTTAACCTTACATTATATTAACTAATTAAGATGTTTTAAAAGCTACACTCATTACAGATTTATACTGCAAAAGGTTGGCTTATTCCTCAAACATAAACATAAATCTTATTGAAAAAAAAGGAAGATAAACTTTTTTTTTGAATTACAGAACTATGCTAAATACCAATTAACTGAACTGAAATTTTTTAATGTACTCTTTCAGTACATATGTCCCAAAAGAGTATTGCAAAGAACCAAGCAAAACATTTGTAATAAAACTGTAATTACAAATGAAGGTTAATGGAGCACAAAGTAGCTGAAACAAATGTTTATGACAATACTATTTTAATGATGTCTGTTGATGATGTGAACTGGGTCAGATGTATGTCTCCAGAGAAGAGGTATTGTATATTCCTGCTTTGTACTGATGTCGTTAGATCAGCCATATTAGAAGAGTGAGTAATGGGAACAGGGAGCCCAATAAAACCTATCAATTATATGACATTCCCAGACTGGGCCGCCTGATGTGAGATCCCAGTGGGTAATTAGACAGCTCATCACCACTATATGTCTATCCTGCCTAGCTGCTTTTCACAGCACTGCTGACACACATTTGTCACATGTACATACAGTCATTAGTAATAAATGCCAGAGTTTACCAATCAGTGATCCCAACTTGCAGAAACAGGCAGGAATCTTAATTAGGGACCAGTATGGAAACGGATCTTCTACTGCCAGTATAGAAGCACTGTGTCTGGAACTCTTATGCAAGAATGCAATAATGTGCCAAGATTTGTCACAGAATGCTGTCATTAACCAAAGTAGACACCATCAGTTTCTGGAGTTGACATTGTATATGAATAATGGTAAACTATTAAATGATTAAAAAAATAAAGAATGGTTTATTGACCTACCATTTGGTGTAACTTTAATCAAACACCATAAATATTAAATATTATTTATAAAGGTATTCCTAATTATAATTATTTTATTTTTTTAAGGAAATAAATTAAATGATCAGCATTTATTTTCATTCAATGGTTAAGGTGGTCAAGTGGTACCAATTTCTCTTTGCTTGAGTTAAATCATTTTATGTGTTGTGTAGAATACACCAGAATAAGCACTCAATCAAAAAGTGTTTTTATAAAGAAAAATGTCTTTGATTCACTTGAAATACCTAAACAGCTTGAACACTTGACCATTCATTAATCTAAGATGATAACACTTAATTTCAACCCCACCGTTATCAAAATCACTGGATCTATCAATAACTTTATGTGTGAACAGACTAGTATCATACCGCATGCCCAGAATCCACATCTATTTTTAATGAGGCTTTTCATAATTTCAACCCCATCCCTATCAAGATCACTAGATCTATCAGTGACTTCATGTGTAAACAGACCGGTATCATATAGCATGCCTAGAACACTTTATGTGTGAACAGACCGGTATCATATAGCATGCCTAGAACACTTTATGTGTGAACAGACTGGTATCATACATCATGCCTAGAACACTTTATGTGTGAACAGACCTGATATCATACATCATGCCTAGAACACTTTATGTGTGAACAGATTGGTATCATACATCATGCCTAGAACACTTTATGTGTGAACAGAATGGTATCATACAGCATGCCTAGAATGCTTTATGTGTAAACAGACCGGTATCATACAGCATGCCTAGAACACTTTATGTGTGAACAGACTGGTATCATACTACAGGTCTTGAACACTTTATGTGTAAACAGACCGGTATCATATAGCATGTCTAGAACACTTTATGTGTGAACAGACTGGTATCATACTACAGGCCTAGAATGCACTTCTATTTTTAATGAGGCCTCTCGTAATTTTAACCCCACCCCTATCAAAATCACTGGATCCATCAGTGAGTTTATGTATGAACAGACCGGTATCATACCACATGCCTAGAACTCACTTCTATTTTTAATGAGGCTTCTCATAATTACAAACACAACTGCAAAAGGAAATTAAGTTAAAGCGACTTCCTTCAGCATACAGAGCAAGAAGGATGTATGTGCGAAATGATGAAATCTGGCAAGCAGTTGCCCACTCGCTTTAGACTGATTACAACTTACATGGATATGACAGAACCAGCAGGGCTGATACCATAAAGAAAGCAGAAAACTGCCGAGGTGTTGGTTTCAGCACTGCACTAAAATAGGAAGTTAATATGAAATTTCTACTACTAATATTATTAGTAAGTTGTCAGTCAGCGATCTGTGAGTGAAAGCTGGATTGCAGATGATGTAAACAGTGTGGGTTTGTTTTGTTAGAAGATACACCATCATCTGCATAACAGAAGAAACTCCTAAAACAATGGCTTATTAAATTAAATTATCAGCATTTATTTTCATTCCATGGTCCAGGTGGTCTTTCGCCTATACCTATACTATTTTCACTGGCGTAGGAAGAAAGGGGCAAGTGGGGAATGCGCCCCCCCACTTTTTAGATATTTCGTATTTATTACATAAGGAGAATATATTTAGTGTTTTCATTGGTCGAAAACCAGCCACATGACTGCCCGTAATTTGTGATATTTGTGTCATCGGTCCATCAAAAGTGATATCGACTGCATGATTATGTCACATCATTCAAAGTTCATTAATTCATCACAGCTGTCAATCACTGATAAATATTTATTCATTTTTCAATGTAAATATATGTATGTATCTGTGAGTGCCCCCCTCCCACTTTTGGCACCTTCCTACTCCACTGATTTTTCAACCAATTTCTTTTTGCTTGAACCAAATAAATGAATGTATTGTGTAGAATACACCAGAACAAGCACTAAACCAAAAAGTGTTTTATAAAAGAAAATATGAAATTTCTACTACGAATATTATTAGTAAGTTGTCAGTCAGCACTCTTTGAGTGAAAGCTGTATTGCAGATGATGTAAACAGTTTGGGTTTGTTGTTGTTAGAAGATACACCATCATCTGCATAACAGGAGGAAGTCCTAAAACAATGGCTGTGACTGGAACGACACTGTTACATCAAAGACTAATTTGAAACCAAAACCAAGTGCAGGTGTACAGACAAGACCACCCTTTTTTAATAATGTTGTGTGTTTGTTGTTTTTGTATCATCTTACAGACGCATGCGACTAGTATGTGATCAGATGTGACAGACATGCTAAAAGAAAACATTCAAGCTGTATTGGGAGCTCTCTACAATAATATGAACTGCAGTTTTTAATGGTTAAAAAATATCACAGAATAACATAGGTTGAAAAAATTGCTTTTTAATGATATAACTATTATCTGCCTATATTCAGTTAGCATAAAAACATTTTCATATTGTCTTAATACTAGTAGCAGTGATAAAACAATTATCAAGTAGCTATTGAACAATAATGTTTACAATGTTTAAAGAATTCTATTACAACATTGACATTTTATTTATTTGGCAGTTCAGTACAAAACAAATGGTCCATAAGCAAACTACTGCATGATATTATAAAAGAGGACATTTAAAATGTGTATATATATATATATATATATATATATATATATATATATTTTTTTCATTTATTATTATTATTATTTTTTTTTTATTGTGTATTATTTTTTTAATTATATATATATATATATATATATTTGCCCTCTTTAAGTTGTGAGATGAGATGTTGATATCGATATTTGGTTGTTTTTTCTACTGCATGGCAATGTTATCATATTTCAAATGATTTTACAGTAGGGTGGTCTCAAGAATTGATTAATCCCCTGAAGTGTTGAATAATTTCATTTGTCTCCTTCACAGCTTTCAACAATACACATACCCTTTTTCTTAGTGAGCTCACACTACCTGCACAATCAGCTGATTTCATTGATATGTAACAAGACACTTCCATAACAACAAGGTACTTCTAAGTATTTAAAAAAGCCACCAGATCTACCTGGCAAACAGCCATCTTCCCTATCTTCATGCACCAATTTGTTCTACCTCCCCAGCTTTGAAGATTAAAAAAAATCCTCTAAGATGTGGAATAAATGAATGGTAAAACACTTGTGATAACAGGCAGAAAATTTTATGATACTTTTTGAGAAAGCTTGAAGGTGGTTTTCTTGAAGGGAGATAATACCCATTAGCGGGTTACAAAATTGTGCATGGCTGTTTTATAAGGTGGCCGGTACAGGCTGTACCTTGCACCAATGGTGATAGCTACTCCAAATGAAGCAAGCATTTTCAACACACAATCTATCAGATATGTTGCTTCTAATCTTGCACCACCCAACCCATTAGGAAAATTGTCACTCCCAGATAAAAAATTATGTCTCTTTCAGTTCATTTGAAGGCTTCATTACTGTTTATCTCAGTAAGCACTTTAGTAATTTATACAAATCATGCACCAAGATTTCAGGCATAAGTCAAAAGATTGAGGCACAAAAAGTAAAGTTTGTTTTATTTAATGATGCCTCTAAACCACATTGATTTTAATCTTTGTCTTCAGCTATTGGACGTCAATCATATGGTAATTCTGGCATATTTCTTTAGAGGAATCCTACTGCTGCCACTTAGGCAACTCTTTTCACAGACAGGACAGCACATACCATGGCCTTTGATGAACCAGTTGTGGACCAGTGATTGGAATGGAAAATAGCCCAAACTGCAAATGGGTTCACTGAGAAAGATCGATCCGACAACCGACCGGTTCACATGCTACAGTTTGAGCTATATCCCACTTCAGTACCAAGATTTCAGGCATAAGCCAAAAGATCAAGGTACAAATGTAGACATGTCAAGCAGATTGTATTTTGGATTAATAGTTGGAGCAGAAAAGAGAACTGATATCAGTTTAACTATGTGCAGTATGCACTCAGTATGGTTCTTACAGTGAACTGAGCTTGCAGAAAGTGATGCAGCGTGAAACCACAAGATAGCAGGACACCAATCTGTGTTAAAACATCTCAACAACATCAGCTAGTCCCATCTAATGTGATGACATCAAGAGGGTGTGTCATTATAAAAAATATTTTACTAAGGATTTGAACCAGCTGCACCAACAAAAATTCTATCAAGACAGATGAAAAACAAATGAATTCAGTATTTTACTTTATATTTATAATATTTTTGTTCAGATCTGTATTTAAACTTAAAAACTGGAGATTGTAATGTGATGGGAATGCCACAAAACATGATTCAAGTATTTATATGAACGGTTCAAGTGTATGACATTCAGACATGCAAAGCTTTTTATAGAATTGAATAGTAAACCAATTAGATGAAAACATATTGCATTTCATGGATTCCACAAGACTTACCAATATTTACAATGGAGTTAAGCCAAGATATAAGCCTGACACTTCATTACCTAAGAGCACTGTTTTAAAGAATAATAGTTGAGAATTTAACGACTAGTTACCAACACTAAAACTAACCATAAAGGACGGATTTGGCTCAATGCAGATACATTGCATATTAAGGCCCATTCGTTTTATTTATTTTTATTGACACCACAAGAGCACATTGATTTATCAATCTTCAGCTATTGGATGTCAAACATTTGGTTATTTTGACACACTGTCAAGTGTAAGCCAGCCTCCAATGGGTTTTGAATCATTGTAATGAGCTTGAAAGTCCAATGTTCTACCGCTGAATGACCGAGGCTCACAGAATAATTCCCATTCAAATCAAAGGTCCACTAATAATGTATCAACAGTTGTCATATGTTCTGTACTGTCTACAAAAACAAACATATAAAAAAACTGTTACTTTATAAAAGTAGCTTATCTGATGACAGCAGATTTCTTCTGTGGATCAAGTGCCATATATTGTTAATTAAATAATATTTTGTGGAGTCATTAATAAAAAATTCCTTTCTTATCATACAGCTAACAGCCAGAATGCAAGTCCATTCACTGACACACCAGTAACGTCTGTCCAAATAAGAGATATCATAAACATAATATTTACATCATAAAATAAAAATATTTTTTCTCCAGCTCAACAAGTCTCAATTTTAAATAATTTTATCTTTTTCGTTGCAATTTTCTTGTCTCCATCCAATCATGATAGATTCCCTTTCTTCAAAGTGGCCAATTTCTTGTCAGAAAAGCCATTAGACCTTTCAAGTGTAGGCTCAGACTAACTCAGATAGTGAAGAATGTTTGAAAGAAATCTCAATCCTTTTTATTTGAACAATCACTTCAAAGTAGCGAAGTACAGCACTGAAATCCTCCACTGATAGCATCACATCACCGCCTCAAGCCCGAAACCAAATACACCGCTTCCTCTTATCTGGTCCCCTAGGAAGTACTGTAGATATATACAAACTATAGATAGTACTTGGAACCTGTCCATTTCATATATTTCTCAAGAATTTCAGAAGAAAGAAAAAATATCAACTTTTTTTCTTCTTTTTTAAAAAGAAAAAAAATATAAACAATAGACAGTGCTTGGAACCAGTCCGTTCTCAAAACCCACAAAAACATCCAATTTTTAAATATTAAAAAAAAAAAAAAAAAAATCGCACTTATCAAATCTTTTCAACCAAATGAGTGTATATGCTGAACAGAAAAATACATAAAATTACATATATTATGTAAAATAATGAATTCTTTTGACATATACGTACACATACAATTAATGATAAACTTAAGAACTGTTTTCTAACAAAAAAACTAAAAATCTTTCTTGGCACTAACTTCATTTTCTTGCATTGTGTTGAAATATTCCTTTGAGAACCGTACCAATCAGCTGTAGCCGATGTTTCAGTGAGTACAAAAACATGAAAGCACGTTTGTAGGGCAATCATAGCAACACTATATACCTTGAAGGATTTCCAGCGATTGGGTACATGTACTTTACTAATGTAAATCACATGCATGCAAGTATAACTGTATAATTTGGCAAAGCAGGGGATTACTTTGAGGAAAACTGAAAGCTATGGCTGTGTAGAGTATAAACAATGGCATTCCAGCTGTACCACACAGGAGAAGAAAACTATGTGGCAATTCCATAATTACTCGTGGAAAATGGATTTAATGGATACAAATAGAAACATTATGTGTAGATATAGGGGTTATCTGCACTAGGTAGAACAGGTGGTAGACATAATAAAACATGAAACAAGACCATGGTGCTTATAACAGGCATTCGGTTTGTAATATGGCGTTCTGTACGACAATCTCAAAAATGATAGGTTACCATCTAACACAAGGACAGAGCTCAGAGTTTGTTTGTTTGTTTTACCACTAGAACACATTGATTTATTAATCACCAGCTATTGGATGTCAAACACTTGGTAATTTTTATATGTAGTTTAGTGTGAGCCAGCCTCCAATTGGTTTTGAATCACTGTCTTCAGCTTGAGAGTCTGACATTCTACCACTGGACCACAGAGGCTCATAAGAGAAAAGAGGTTGAAACTATTGCTATTTATATGTAGTTTTAGCTAAAATTTTATTTGTCAGTTTTTACTTCTGTGTTTGAGATATGTTTTGTGGTATCATTGTCAAGTTGTAGGATACTGCTACTTCATAGTCTTTCATGAGAAACAAACAATAGGAACTTTCTGGTAATTAACAGACACAACTCATGTAAGTTTTATTACAAAACATAGATAATACTATGAGGTAATTTACCACATCAATTCTACATGAGTTGTTTCCCTTGGTGGCCATGCTGGCGATACATTCAAAGTATCAACAGTATTCTAACAAAACTAATACATTTTAGCTCTTATTTATACAGCTGTAATATTTTAACTTTTTAATGACATAGGTCATGAAACTAATATTATTATACTGATTTTTTAATATGACATTAACTTGAAGCTCAGTATATATACAAAAATATAAATCAGCTCTTTACACTGATTTAATTGAAATTATTTTTATATTTAACCACTGTATGACCCTTCCAATAGCCAACATTTTATTTTTGTACTGGGATGGGGGAGGGGGTATTGTTAAAAAAATAAAAATAGATAAATAAAAACTTGAAGCTCAAAACATCACAGAACATAGCAGAGAAAGTTAGCAGAATTTCATAATTTCTGTTTGAAATTGTGGTCTTATCTCCAGTATATCGACCAAAGGAACTTAACCTACTCATGATACAATAATGTTTTCAGCACTGATGATCAATTTTTTAAAATTTGCAATTAAATCACTTTTTGTTCATAGATCCAAGATAACTATAGACTGCCATGTTAGACTGCTCGGTCAGTGATCTGACTCAATCTTTATAGATTACTGATGCTTGCTCAAGCAGAAAACCCATCTTTCTGTATTACAGTGTTTAGTGTGTAATAATAAAACAATTCTGGCAGACCTATAAAACCGGATTGCGGCAGTCCTCATTATCAGATAAATTGTGAGATACTGTTGCTAAGATATGTGAACAATTTTCTTTTTTTCTTCGCATTTCACTTCTCATTATTCAGTTTGCAGTAATTTTCATAAAGGTCTTGTGAAGTGGTTTGGAAACATTTTATAATAAAACCAGATAATGGTAGTTATCGGTAATTTTCAGGCTATTTCAGGCTGCCACTTAGATCTCTGAAAACACTTATGGATTACAAAGAGAACATAATACGTAAGCCTGTACAAATTCACAATGCATTGTTAATTCACCCAATGCATGAAGCCAAGATATCTATTTCAGATTCATAAACTATCTTGGAAGTTTATTGAAGTATAAAATGTTATGATGTTGCACATTTTCTGGATCTTCACCAAAAGGCTTCGTCTATGATGGTGCCACTGGTATGGTATGATATATTTACATCCCATTAATATCTGGTACCATTGTTGCTTTAACAGTAATTTAGAGCCTAAATCATTTTCAAATATATCCTTTGGATTCTGATTTTGTAAAAATATGGTTTTTAATATAGTAATTTGGTTCATCAGATTTAATAACCACATTGATTTATATACTGCATTTTTTTTGAAAAGGGCCAATCTTTCTGAAACAGCCAATTCAGAACAAAACAAATTAAAAAAAAATTAAATTAAAAAAGATAAAATGATCATCACAAAAAGTCTATGCAGACTGACCCAGTAGACTTTGCTTATTAACTAAAAATACATAAAAGTACATTCCGCAATTACACAGGAAAATACAAATGAAAGACACTTGAGTGGCAAACTATAAGAATAACATCATTGTCTAATCAAGTGAATGAGTCTGACAGCCATGTGCAACGAAGCAAGTCAAACCAGCATAGCTGTGACGTCAGAGTGAATGTATCACAGTCACGAATACGGTCATCCTCAGACCGGCACAGTAAGATTGATGCCTCATTTCCAGCGGGAATTACTTAATGATGTTATTTGAAAGCAGCCAGCTATAGAACAAATCATAAACAGCTGAAAATGGCTGAGTTGGATTAATTGTCGAGTTATGTCCAATATATAGTTTTCCAATGAACTACGACAGTCTGTGCCAACCTTCAGAACATCATAATGTGGGCTATATACATGCACTGTGTGGGATATTAACAATATTCATGATGGTCTACGCATAAGCCATTGGCAATCACTGTTCAAACAGAGGAGTTATGGTTATCAGATATTCATTAAAATGGATTACAGGAATCCCGTCATACAGACAGCATGAATTGGAATGATAAAATCTCTGTTGAATGATGATGGGGTAAAGACTTTGACGAGTTTACTGTCTCAATCTAATCATAAAGACATCCTGCGAGAAGTGGAGAAATACAGGAGAATGCTGCTTGCTATAAACACTAAGTCCAGTCACATAATATGGATCAAGTATTTAATTTGCTGTGTAATGATTAATCGTGTTGTCTGACCATCATCAAATAACAAAGAACTTTAATATTACAGACAGATAAAACTCAATGAAAAATAATTAAACCTTTCAGTTATTGCACTGCTATTAAAATATATAGGCTATGGTGTAATGACAAAGCATATTGCATGGGCTCGATATTAATAACATAATTTAAAGTTACATAACTGAAGATTAACAACAATTAATTAATAAATTATAAAAAAAAAACTTTTTTTTTTAAATGCCTTTAATATAAACACAATTTTGCTGCTTCAGAACCAAAAGGGTGTAAGTTGGGGTAGCAGATAATGGAGAAAAGGGCCAGAAACTATTTCTCACCTAGACACAAGTTTTATGTGGAATATCTTTTGGTTTCAAGATAAATGTGGGATAGCTTCAGAAACCTACATACACCTTTTGTGCACCAGACGCAGCTCACTTAGGGGCATTCAGTAATACCATTAAGTACCAAACACAGACATACACCCTTTTGGTCCTGAAGCAGCAATTTACCGGCCTCCGTGGCGCATTGGTTAAGCTATCGAACTCGAGGCTGGTAGGTACTGAGATCAAATCTCAGTCGAGGCATGGGATTTTTAATCTCAGTATCGGCTCCAAC
>JAULBS010153326.1:0-26581 GCA_032355785.1 Symmetromphalus regularis
TGTAGGTAAAATTAAAATGTGTTGTGATATTAGTACATGTATACTATAATACATATTTCTATAAATACCTCTTACATATCAAAACAATGGTAAATGTAGGTAAAATTAAAATATGTTGTGATATTAGTACATGTATACTAAAATACATATTTCTATAAATACCTCTTACATTTCAAAACAATGGTAAATGTAGGTAAAATTAAAATGTGTTGTGATATTAGTACATGTATACTATAATACATATTTCTATAAATACCTCTTACATTTCAAAACTGTACAGTAAATGTGGGTAAAATTAAAATGTACCAGTTAATAATTGTGTCTATGTATTCATCAGTTTTAGCATTTATTTCTTTTTCACATTAATTTCATTATTTATGGTTTGTTTACTTTCCATGCTTAAGTGAAAACATATTAACTAACATAACAGAAATAGAACACTTCATTGAATGTTTATTTACAGGATTGCAGAGAAATGCCCAATGTTGGTTGACAATATTTCTAACATGGTTATTAATTTAGCAATTTATTCATCAAATGAGGAAATAAGTCTTAAGAGATTGCCAGTTGTTTAGGTAGTATTATCACGGTAACGTTACCTGTTGGCCACTTTGCGCGATCAATAACAAAGTTATTAATAGGTGACAGGACAATCAGTCAGCACTAATTGCTAACTGAACAACACAGCATTCTTTAGGTGATTATGCACATAGGAAACTGATCAGAATTAACTTTCATTAGAGTTATTTCCCTTTTATATATATATAAAAGTAATCCTCTGATTTTGGATGCAAGTTATCTATTTTCAATAGTCAGTAAAAATTTGAGTATACTCAATGAGCTACTCAGCAATACTGTTTATTTTGAATTTACTTGTTGTCCTTCACAAGTGCAAAACAAACGATACTGTAAAGCAGAGAATTGTGTATTCTATTTATTACTCAGTAATATTTTTAACTGTTTTCTTTAAAATGAAGATTCCCTATTGTCTGAAGAAATTCCATGACTATGACAGCAGCTACCCACACACACACAGCTGTCAATGTATTCTTAATAACATTCAAACAAGATTACTTCCAAAATAAAAATAAAACAAAGAAGACAAAAACATAATTTTAGATTATTGTTACTTATTTTTGTATTTTTTTAGCAATATATATATATCATGAATAATAATACCAGATAACCAGGTAACCAGACAACCAACTGATTACTTGAATTGAGAATCAAACATGTTACATTTTGGAAATGTGACACATCTGGGATGCCACTAAAGAAAAAACATTAGTTATGACATCCCTTAACTGTTTACCAAATTTTAGGCTTTTATCATGAAATGCACAATTCAATCAAATACTGTAAATATCTTCTGGACTATTATAGAAAATAGAAAATACAGTGTCTCTGAAAATAATCTGTACAACTTCATCCTTGAATGAAGTTTATGATGGCACATGTTCGATTCATTTCACACTTAAAAATTTCATATTTCAAGATCGAAACTCCTTATGGGGTAAAATAAATTGGTACCAAATGTTGTTGCAGCAACGACAATATTCAGAAGTTTTAAAATAATGGCTAACGATGAATACCCATCACTTGACTCGAAATATATACGTCACACCTTAAACGGGAAAAAAAAGAAAAAAAAAAGAAGATTTATTTGTCCGTGAGCATAATTCATTATTATTTTTAAAATATTGATAATTAGCGAGAAGTGGTGATAATGTAAGTAGTTGAATGAAGTATTTCTATGGACAAATCAAATGTTTATATTTAAAATTAATTCTTTGTTTGGAAATTAATTATGTCAAGGGTTCGTGGGAGTATGCGTTTAAGTTTCTTTCGTATTAATGTAACATTGAAAAATATATATTCACTTTATCATTACTGCAACATTGAAACAAATATATTTTACCTTAGCCAGGTAACATTCGAACACCTCCAACACTTCCTCATAATCCAAATCCTTTGACGTGAGCTTCATGTTTAACACTACAGCAGAAACTCAGACTCAGTCTGTGTAGTGTTTTCACAAATAAATCAGTTTTTCAAATGTTTTACTAAACGTAGTTACTTTGCAAATTAAATTCAATCAAATTGTAAACAGAGATTTCAGAACAGTACACTGCATATCAGATATACAATGAAAATAAACAAAAGCTGACCAGTGCTTTTAATATTCTTATAATAATTAACAATGCTGTCAACAGAATGGCACCCAGACTGCAATGTACAAGGAGGAGAATGGCGCCCGTATACTACTGAACAAGGAATATAAAAACAAAACAATCCATCTTAAATTCCCATCACACGAAGCTGATTAATTTGTGTTGAAATAAAACTGAACGACCTAATCATTTCCTATTGAAGTGGGGAAATGCGACCTCGTCCACTTGAAATGGGAAACTGAATATGATATTATACTGGCGTGATGACATGTTAGCTGTACATGTTACATACTAGTATGTCATACAAGATTTAGTATCTCATGGCCTTACAAGCAAGGAAAAAAACTTCCTCATCATGTGGGAACCAGTCGGATATATCCAACACCAAACTGTATTGTAATGAATGTTCTAGCCATCCCAATAATACATTCTAACAATTACAACAGCAATCTGCTGCCATTAGCACCTGGATCAGCTCAACTAGGTTTCTTCTCTAGACCATATGCTGCAAATATAATATGTTTAAGGACCGTATTATAGTCATAAGACTTTTATGTGTAAACTTTAATAACATCCCACCTCCAGCATCATTCATGGGTGTAAATCTTAGAGGGGATGGGGATTGAGGGGTGAGGGGGGGACACACTGTTTTATAGGCATAAGACAGGTTGTAACTACTGATATTGGCTGGGAGGGAGGGGTTCTTCATAAACAGGTTTCCTCTGAAGAAAATAAGTTGTTAACATTGTTAACAGGTTTCCTCTGAAGAAAATAAGTTGTTAACATTGTATATTTGATATATAACAGACAATCATTTCCTTTCAGATTAAACAATGTGTGTGAATTATGTGTATTGATATACAGTGGTGTTTCACCTACATGTACACAGAAGTATTTACCAACATGAAATTACTGATATTCTCTATAATTAAAATAAAGTTTGTTTTATTTATCGACGCCTGTAGAGCACATTGATTTTTATCTTATCATCGGCTATAAGAAAACCCGCTGCTGCCACATAGGCTACTCTTTCTGATAAGCACAAAGGGTCTTTTATATGCTCCATCCCAGACAGGACAGCACATACCATGGCCTTTGATGAAACAGTTGTGGACCACTGGTTGAAATGGAAAATAGCCCAATCTGCAAATGTGTCCACTGAGAAGGATAGATCTGACAACCAACTGGTTCACAGGCAGACATGCTTCACAATAATTATATGCTTGCTCACTTTATATTTAGTGATAAATAAATACTGAGAAGCTAAATTGTGTTATATAGAAACATGAGACATCTGTTTTCACTATATATTTGGCACACAACTGTATCTACAACTTAACCCAATCCTGCATATTTAATGAATTCTCTGTGAGTCAGGATGTCATCCTAGTGTGAGTAATAATCTATTTTCATACCAGACCAGTTCCCCATCTAATTGGATCTTCCCGCTTTGAATGTAACAAAAGAACAATAAGTAATTGGAGACAATTAGTTCCGACTAAGAATCTAGAACAAAACAATTTCAGACAATTGGTTTCGACAAAAGCAGAACATTGCAATTAAAGACAATTGCAATTAGTTTAAACTAAAACATCCAAATGTGTGGTCTTATGAGTCCAATTTTTTTTAATGTATACATGTAACTGTAATGTAATGAAATGTAATGTAATGAATTTATAGAATTATAACCAACGACAAGATATATCATGTACAGATAAAAGATATAACTATAATGTAAATCATTTCAAATTAACCATGGTTACATATATGCTATTGTTTTTGATAAGCAACAAATATTTTTAATGTGCTTTTAAAGCATTTGTATACCACACAATCACACCATTGATATTCCAGAGAATGACCACAGAATGTTCAGAGTGAATTTGATGAAATAGCAATATAGATAGCTCAGTGGGTCAGGGTTGGGCTGGTCGGTGGGGGGGGAGGGGTTTTTAGGAGGGAAAGAATCATGTTCAGTTATTTAGTTACGTGCTTAATTCAACTGGTTAAGAATGTTTTCGAATATAACACCATTATAGCATTCAAAGAACTTTCCCATTGTCCAAATATTACTGAACCATACAGATACATAACATATGTGTATGTGGCCATAACTGCTAGAGGCAACCTTTCAATCATCATATACACAATAAATATAAACACTACATTATCTCACCTTTAAAATAAATCAATAAAAACATGTTCGGCTGCAAGTTTTTGATATAACTCTAATTCTGCACAAAAATTGGCATAATTTTGCATGCACCCCATAAATATTTCAAGCACAAGGGTATTTGGCACAGTGCATTCATTCACCACCTATATGAAATAATATGTTATGAAAACAAACTGTCTAACATATACAACCAATGGCAGTATTTCATGCTCTATTAAAAGTTTGGGTCACTTTGAACTCTGATACACACATGAAGTATTTAGTACACTACAACATAAATATTAAAACAGTGGAAAAAACCACTTGAACAGTGTGTAAAACATAAGTAACAAGATTAAGGCTCTTAAATGTGAGAGATCTCAACTAATTAGCTAACTGAAGGTCAGAACAATTTCCTTTAATCTTGAATACACAACACACACTGTAGAATGTTCTTCCTTTACCACAACCACAATAACCAATCAAAACAGACCTTAGAGTCTTATCCTTTGAAGTGGGGTCTGTCTAAACCTTTAGTGGATATGGGTACATGCATCTCTTGTCTTGAGTAAAGTTTAATCTTAGGCCTTAGAGTCTTATCCTTTGAAGTGGGGTCTGTCTAAACCTTTAGTGGATATGGGTACATGCATCTCCTGTCTTGAGTAGAGTTTAATCTTAGGCCTTAGAGTCTTATCCTTTGAAGTGGGGTCTGTCTAAACCATTAGTGGATATGGGTACATGCATCTCTTGAGTAAAGTTTAATCTTAGGCCTTACAGTATTATCTTTTCAAGCAGAGTGTATGTGATTCTTTAAGGAATATGGGTACATGCTTCTCTTGTCTTGAGTAAAGTTTAATCTTAGGCCTTAAAGTATTATCTTTTCAAGTAGAGTGTATGTGATTCTTTAAGGAATATGGGTACATGCTTCTCTTGTTTTGGGTACAGTTTAATATCTAAACCTTGTTGTTATATCCTCAATCAACAGTTCTCTGATGTAACATGTTAAACATCTATACTACTACCATACTACAATTTTCTGATGTAACATGTTAAACATCTATACCACTACCATACTACAATTTTCTGATGTAACATGTTAAACATCTATACCACTACGATACTACAATTTTCTGATGTAACATGTTAAACATCTATACTACTACCATACTACAATTTCCTGATGTAACATGTTAAACATCTATACTACTACCATACTACAATAATATCGTGAATCAGCATGTTTAGACTTTTTCTGGCCCCAGTGGGGTGGTTATGTTGTCACACTGACAGCTGGTAGGTACAGGGATCAAATCTTAATTGAGACCGGATTTTTAATCTGCGCATGTGAATGAGCTCAATTTAACGGATGTGTAGGAAGAAGAGTCATACAAAGTATCTAACCTGCTTTAGATAGTTTACTTGAAGCTGGCTCATTACACATTAAGCTTTAATATATAATCAACTCAAGCTATGCCCGATAAGCTTGGTGATTAGGAGTTTCAGCTTTTAAAACCTGAAACACTATCTTCTTTCCTCACCCACTCTGACCTTTTTACCTCACAGCCATAGAGAGCAGAGAGGAGCTGTGAACAAGAGCCTGTGTCACAGCTAGGTTTAAATGATGTGTGGGAAGGAGAGTTATGTCATAAGAAGTATCTAGCTGGGATAACTGTATGAGAATGGAATTTTTTAATAACTATCGCCATGACACTTGAGTATGTTGTTTAATCAGCAGCTATGTAGTGATGGGGGGGGGAAGGGGGATGATTGGGGGGTAGCTCAAGAAGAAAAGCCTCCAGCTAAAGTAAAAAGAAAAGGTTGTTTTATTTAACGATGCCTCTAGAGCACATTGATTTTTATATTATCATCGGCTATTGGACGTCAAACATATGATCATTTTAACATACTTTTTAGAGGAAACTCACTGCTGCCACACAGGCTACTCTTTCCAATAAGCAGCAATGGATCTTTTATATGCACTTTCCCACAGACAGGACAGCACATATCACAGGCCTTTGATGAACCAGTTGTGGACCACTCATTGGAATGAAAAATAGCCCAAACTGCAAATGGGTCTACTGAGAAGGATCGACTTCATCCAGGTAAGGTGGGATGGGACTGGTTAAGGAGATCAGTCTAATTCCTTAACCAGTCCCATCATAATAAAGGCTGTGGTAAGTGCATACAAATCTCTTACTGCTAACCTGAAAGAGTAGCCTATGTGGCTGTTATAGGTTTCTTCTGAAGACCATTAATTGCAAGCACTGGATGTTTGACACCTAACAGCCACTGGATAACCTATGTTGGTTGTGGACCACTGGCTGGAACAAGAAATAGACTAATGGATACTCTGAGAAGGAGCGATCTAATTAAGAGCAAGGAATAATTTGCAATAGTAAACTGACCATGACCAGCTATCTGTTTTCATGGGCCATGCATCTTCACTTTTTAGGGGACAACAAACGTTTTAGACTGAATGAGTATTTTAAGACTCGGTGACAAAATAAAATCCAAAGAGTTTTTAAGAGTATGACGGGGTCTCAAGTCCAATAGTTAACATGTTGGCTGGTTGTCAAGATTTGGCTCCTCCACTTTCAAATGCATTCCACAGGCCATGGTTTTAAATTATTTTAAAAATACATTAATTTTATCCTCTGGGAATATGTTCTTATAGAATAAATGCGCTAGGAAATAAAATCTTTAAGAACATTTGTTCAACTAATAAGATTTCTGCTTTTTCAATCCATTCTTTCTTTCCATGCATATTATGAAATGAAACCAACCAATGAGAGCTTCTGTTATTCATAATTTGAATCACAGTCTAAAATTAGCCATGCTTCAAATCATCTATTATATATAATTATGTAAAATTACATATACATCCCAGAACTCTGTCTTTCTGTCGGGAGATACACAAGCATTCTACACATACTTCCACGTAAAAAAACAATAGTAAGCGTCGGGGAATCTGTATTGTTTGGCATTAAATTGGTGTAGCAGAATCTTGGAATAGCAGCAGTATTTGTACAGGGGTAAAAAACAAGTGATGTGATTGTTTAGGTGAAGTACAGGGTGGCCAAACCATTATATACCCATCAGCAAAAGTCAAGCACCAACTTTGTTTTTCATCGTTTTATTTACGTTTAACATCATGTGTAGATAACGTATTTCTTTCACATACATGTATTAATGCCTACAACACAATATATACTAGAAATACAATATCACAATTTCTTTTTTTTTAATTAACTATTTGTGATAAGGCAAAATTAGTTTTATTTGAGTTTCCTATTACATGCTAAAATAAAACAGGGTTAGTAGGTGGGTGGGTTATTATTATTATTTTTTTTAAATTCATGAACATAATAATAAGTGTGAAGTAATTAATGCTTTACTTTTCACATATGGTCATGTTTAGAGTTTATCATACATATATTAAAAAGGCAGTCTGAAAAACTTTTGAATAATCAAATGCAGATCCAGTTATTTCAGATTTTTGCTGGAATAATATCTAGTTACAGCTAATGATATCGGAAAAGACCGAAAGGTACGGAATAAACAAATGATCGAAATTACAACTTTCAATTTTGATGAAAGAAAAAAAAGTCTGATATTTTTAAATGGGGGTCGGTTGGGTTACCAGAAACACAGGTATTTTTTTTTGGTGTAAAATAAAAATCAATGTGCTCTAGAGACGTGGTTAAATAAAACAAACTTCTTTTTGTTGCAGGCAGCAGGGAAGTACAAACAGAAAGGAAGAGACTACATTGTGGAGGACGGAGACATTATTCTTTTCAAATTTAATGCCGGGGCTGGATTGACTGGCAAAAAGAAGTGAAACGGATTTATTTATTGCTGTCAGCATGCATGGTTCACATGCATAATCATTTCTCATCCTTCAAGAATTTCTCCATGTGTCATGGAATAACAGTTTCTTGCGCTCGTCCATTTGTTGATGGATTTTCTAACTTCAGTTGTGTTTTTTTAAAAAGGATTCTAGAGGTGGCTTGTTTTGGGGTAGTTTCAGTCAATCCACATTTAGAGTTGGGGAGGAGGGGAAACATAATTAAGTACAAAGGTAGCATATATTCTATCCTGCTAACTTAATTTTATACGTGGCCTACCTGAAAATGAAAGGAAAGAATTGTTTAACGATACCCCACCATCTTGTTTATTCAGCAGCTATTGGGTGTCTGACATATAGTATTTTACAACACATGGTCTTTAAAGGAAACCCACTACTGCCAAATAGGCTACTCTTTCTGATTAGCAGCAAGGGATCTTTTATATGCACTTTCCCGCTGACAGGACAGCACATACCACAACCTTTTATTAACCAGCTTTAAACAAAGTTTACTTTAAACAAAAATAAAATACCAGTTTAACTATGCTTTAAAGGCATAGTCCCATAGAATTTAATGGGCTTTGTGATCTAAATATTGATTACGAATCAAACTTACATGCATTTGTTATACTTTGGCTCGGGGTAAAAGAACACACCGGGGGTGCATAAAAAGCCATATACCCCGAGAGATGCTTCTACAACGAATTCATCTTGTCGACATGTTAATTAATCGAGGTAATGCAAGTGAATAACGGTTAGCAATTTGTTAACGAATCCGTAACAATGGAACGCGAAAGAAGTCACTTGACAGTGACGAAATATAGTTCCATCGATAAAACAATTAATACAATAACACCACGACCGAGAATTAGGCTACGTTGCCAAGTTCAACATTGCATTTTGTAAATATATATTACATAATTATATTTATCCTAAAACTTCCCCATGATATCCATGTCATAAACCTATTTGATCATTTTGTTTATCAACTCTTATAATAATGATATGCAAATTTAAAGGTATATGCAAATTTGCAAGGTCGGTGGGAAATTGGACGGGAACTATTTAGCGATAACTTTAGGCCATAAACAAACCCATGAAAGAATTAATTTTACCATCAGAAAGTGTTTTATTATTGAGAAAACGGGTACAGGAAACATAACAGCAGATTTGGACAATTCAATGTTTAAGGTGAAAATAGATAGAACTGATTACGAAGCACTTTTACAGCTGTTATCGTCAACACGGCCACCGACACCGTCACCGAACTGTCAAACATGTTGTTGTTATTTTGAATAATCGCTTCTGGGCTTTAAATACTTACTTACTTAAATATTTTATACTTCTGATTAATAATCACTTACAAACTTTAAACGGATGAGTTCTTTTTATTTATTTTAATTATTAGAGTTACTAGAGAACTATATCATGGCGTAGTGTACATCGTATGAGTGTAGCGAGACATCCAATCAGTTGATCGACAGCTGATTCATATTAATCCGCGGTTTATGCACAATTCACTTTTTTTTCTTTTTTTCTCTAAATATTGATATGAGAATTATTGGATAAACAGAATTAGCTATTCGTGTTAGTTAATCGGTATTTGTGTATACTTAATTGATTATGAAGCTTGTTTTTAATATAATTAGGGAGGCAGTAAATTGTTGAAAATTACAGAAGGGGTATAAGAAAAATTGACTCCGCCCACGGTATAAGGGATTTTGTCAACCGGCAAACAACCAATGGGATAAAGAATTTTACATGGAGGCGAGATAATAATATATATTTAAGAACCAAAAACTCACAATAATGTTGCATTACTTCTTTTTCTTAATAAAACAAGCCAAGTAAAAGATGCCAATTAGATTTTAAAAGATCAGAAAAAACAAACATATATGACATTTCCTTATAGAGTTTGACGCCTTTCTTATTTTTATATTTATTAATTGTCTCCGTGGTCTCGGCTTCTGATTTACATCTCGCTTCGCCATGTGATATCACGGAACAATCCATATGACCACCCGTGTGACCCTTTACATCCTATCATACCATAGACTGGTCATACCATAAGAAACGTATTAAATACATATTAAATAATAATACATTAAGTCATACATATTAATAAATGCATGTTGTTATTATATTAAATACATGTAGTTTAAATAGAACTTCACAGATTTTAGTACAGTAGTTATTTAGAACTTCACAAAGTGTTGTACTTGTTTAGAATTTCACAGTTTTAGTACTGGTTTAAAGATTCACTGATTTTAATGTTGTATGCAACTCACATATTGTATAGTAGTGTATAAAACGTGATTAGAAATTTAATGATTTTTCTACTTGTTTAAATAAATCCTCAGATTTTTGTATTGTATCTACAACCCACGAAATTGCCACGGCAATCCGCAGTGCCGTGGAGATTGCATCGGAGTTTTTCATTCAACGCGATACTTTGTTTTTTTTGCGGTGAAAAAAACAAACATTTCAAGGTGTATTTTTTTCTTATTATTAAAAATAAAGTATACTTCACGCTAAAATTGCCATGGAGAAGCAATGTATCATCAGCATCAAGAGGCAAAACATACCAGCTATTTAAAAAACAACTAAACTTTGAAAAATATATTAATATACTCCCAAAAAACAGTGGACAACTATTTTAAAATTTAGAACAGCTAACCATTATTTACCCGTTGAAATAGGACGCTTGAACAATATATTACTAGAAGACAGAGTTTGTACACAATGCATTATACCTGACATTGGGGACGAGTTTCATTATCTCTTCATTTGCTATTTTTTTCATAATTCTAGAGTCCAGTTTCTAGAACCATATAATTACATACGTCCAAATAACTATAAATTTAAAGAACTGATGGAAAATAAACGAATTATCAAATTTCATAAATGTTATTATCAAATAATTTAAACGTCCTTGTCCGAAGAAATATAAACATCCATATGTTAAAGGAGAAATATGAATATGTAAGGATATATATATATATATATATATATATGTATGTATGTGTGTGTGTGTGTGTGTGTGTGTGTGTGTTTGTGTGTATGTGTGTGTGTGTGTGTATGTGTGTTGATTGATATACTATTATATTTGTATTGTTACAGCCTAGTCCGCTTAATTGCATTCCTGATAACAACATATTTCTGTTATTTGCATAATATTCTGCTGCACACAACCATTCGTATGCAACTAAATACAAATAATTTCCTTTAATTGCATACGCTTTCTTTGTAATGTGCGGTTAACTGCATAAGAAAAATGTAGAATTGTTTAATATTTTAATTTGTCTAAATTAATTTTAATTTAGTTTTTTTTGCATCTGTTATAGAATAGAATCCAGGTAACATGTCAACAGGGATTCCGTACTGTGTTGAATATTTCAGACCTTTGACAAATTTTGTGATCGCTGTTTGATAAATGTGCTTCGATTTTATACTAGATAGTACAAGAATAGTAACATAATATTTGTATTGTTACAGTTAAGTCCGCTCAATTACATTCTTGATAATAGCATATTTCTGTTATTTGCATAATATTATGCTGCACACAATCATTTGTTTGTATGTATACAAAGAATTTCTTTTAATTGCATATGCTTTCTTTGTAATGTCTGGTTAACTGCATAAGAAAATGGATCACTGTTTGATAAATGTACTATAATTATTTTATACCAGATAGTACAAGAATTTAACTGTATTAATATTTATATATATATATATATTACTCCTACGCCGTTGAGCAACAGCCCGAGTGTAAATAAATTATTGTTGTAAAGATAAATAAATAAATTAATTAATTTAATTAAATTTAAAATTAAAATTATAATTAAATTTAAATTTAATTTAATTTAATTACATAACAGATTTCTTAACAGGACGTGAAATTGTGTATGTTAATCTTACGAATATATTTTCCAAACAATCGATAAGTGGATCATCAACTGTTATTTTTGGTATTGTAAATAAGTATCCATATTGTATCATGTTTGACAATCACCTAGAAAAGTACTATTAAAAATATCTATATATTGTATTATATCTGACAATTACCAACATAAGTACCATTAGAAGTATCTATATATTGTATTATATCAACAGAAGTAAAATAAGTATCCATATTATATTACGTCTGACAATTATCAATAGAAGTACTATTAAAAGTATGTATATACTGTATTTCTTCTGAAAATTACTAACTGAAGTACTATTAGGAATATCTCTATATTCTATTATAATTGAGAATTACTAACAGAAGTACTATTAGAAGTATGTATATATTGCATCTTAATTGACAATTATCAACAAAAGTACTTATAGAAGTATTTTTTATATTGTATTATATTTGACAATTATCTACTGAAGTTCTATTAGAAGTATCTATGTATTGTATTACTTTTGGAAATTACCGATAGAAGTACTGCATGTCCACATACATTTTTACTTCAAGAAGTATCCATATTATCGTACCTTTCGAAGTATCCATATTGCGCTAGGTTCCGTTGCATGCGCACTGGGTAATCAGCTATAAGTTTTAATCCTCTTAGTGACATCATCGCCTGAAAATGTTTTTATTTTCCTCCATAATTCATATATAAAGATATCTTCGTTATTATTATAAAAATTATCGTTTATTTTAATGTATTTTTCATATTTATTTATTTATTATTGCTATTTTATTATTATAATTATCTTATTATAATTTTATTATTATTTTATTGTTATTATATGTGCA
The DNA here is from genome assembly GCA_032355785.1 of Symmetromphalus regularis. Classification (NCBI taxonomy): domain Eukaryota; kingdom Metazoa; phylum Mollusca; class Gastropoda; order Neomphalida; family Neomphalidae; genus Symmetromphalus; species Symmetromphalus regularis. Next base: position 12,918 of record JAULBS010153326.1, read on the forward strand.
TACAGATATTTTAGATTACAATTCTTATTTTGATTTGTATAAAAATATTTTTAAATGATGTAAAGAAAAATGTATTTTTAAAAAGATAAATATTACTAAATATATTTAATTTAATGTGGTAGAGGGGAGTGCATGGTGGTACTCCCCAGCTGTTACTTATCTCCCTTGTATGAGATACGTACTAGTTAATATTTACACTAAACTTAAGTTAAAAATTAGACAGAAACAGACTAGACAATTAGAGAGATATAAATTAGCTACATTACGTGATAAATTTCCACATCAGTTCGTAGTTCGGGTCGTTTCATTAGGATTCGTTTTGCTTCGTGTGACATTCGCAACTGCAATTTATATAGCATGATAAACAGCATCAAGAAAAATGTTTTGCTTCGAACTCTAATATATCATCATATTTCGAAATGGTACACATTTATAATGGTGTACTTTGACAGTGCTGAGATGTGATATTTTTAATAATTAAATTTCATAACGTATCAGAGTTACATTATCTAAAACCTGTGGCAGTCGTCATAAACTTGAACTTAGCAACAACTGAATGATTAATGAATCAATTTTATTTGTAATTGTAAACACATGAATGTAACACAAGATAAACGCTAACACAAACACTTGCAGTATGGCTAGATAGCTTTAATTTAATAAAATAAAATATAACAAATGAGACATGATATACGTTGAAGCTGATACAATAAATCAAATGTATATATTTCCAGGCAGTGCTGGATTTAGACTTGGTGAGACCCTAAAATATATAAAGCTTGGAGGCACCTTATTCAAACGCCACATACAATTTTAAAAGCAAAAACTAATTCTTAAATGTTGTGAAGCCCTAAGTTGTAACACTGTTTCCTGGTAATATTGTTAAATTTCTTAGTAGTCGAAATTTGCTGACATTCTTGCCGGACTAATAGGGCCAGTAAGCCAGAAACTATACTGGTCCGATTCAAAAATCATTTGATAAAAGAGGTAAAATTCTGTCAAAATATATTATTTATTATGATTAGCGTCCGTGGTGCAATTAGTTTTAAAGATATTTCGGTAAAATAATTGTTATTCTGTCGAGCCGGCAGACAAAAATGTTTCCCATTACAAGGTGAATGTTTTATCATCCAAAACTGTGCGTGACAGCATTATTTCGACTTCTGCTTCAGCTTCTCATATTTTGTTACATCACGGCAACCACCGATTTTAGATATTGTATTTGCATGTGATCATATTATGCCTTTGATAATAACAGTATCAGCATCATGAAAACCCCACGAAAAAGACACTTTAAAATATAAATATGCAAATCTACCTGAGTATTTGCTTTGTAGTCTGCTGGGTCGAAGTAAAGGTATTGCTCTTTGTCTGTCACCGTTAATTTTGACTCATCAGCAATTTCCATTGAAGTAACAGATTCCATTTGTGAATGGAAAGGATTACTGTCTGTCTTTCTGCAAGAATAAAGTCAGGAATTTATAGGTAGATCCAGCGGGAGTCTAGGGTCCGTTCCCTCCCCCCCCACTACTTCATCATCATCATCATAATAATCATCACCACATTTTCTTATTATGATTAGGGCCTCGAACTCGAAGGTGTACTATTATAGTTGCGTGATTATATTTTGCTGTTTTTACATGTATCAATCTTAAATAACTGCAAATTCATTGATCTCTATAAAGATAATGTCCAAATAAATTAAATGACTAAAATAATTGCTCACAAAGTCGTCACAATAATGAATATTATTTTGTCTTTTGTTTTGTATACATAATTAAGTTACATAACTGACATAATTGCTCGATTTAACTTTGATGGCAATTGTCTTACTAATATTTATGTTGAAATATAGAGTATGCTATCAGTTAAATTCAAATAAATTACTACTAATTAAATCAGTTAACTAATATACTTAAAATTACAACAAATGACCTTAGGGACTTCATTGGTCTTGAGGAAGAATCTTCACAGTATGGTTTTCACTTTGATAATTTGAGTGCGCAGTAGTATACTTTCTAGTTAATTAGGCCATTCAGTTTGAAGGGACTTATTGTTTATTATTAATGTATGTAAAAATTACAAACAATGACACCTGTAACTATGAATCGTATATAGTAGGTAATCCCATATCTTTTTGTAGCAATGACGATTATTTTGGCTATTTTGCAAAATGTTATACGCATATATGTTCAATATCTGACGTGATGTCATTATCACTTTCCAAACTGGCTATAAAGTTATTAACGCGATTTTTAGTCCAAATAGTAGCAGTCCTCATATGGGTTTTTTTTAAAAATAAAAACGATGACAAAAAATAAATAAAATAAAAAATAAAATATTTTTAATGGTGTGTTTATATTTGTGTATTTTATTATTAAACTATGTTCAATTACTGGACGGTATGTTTTATTTTTGGTCATTTTATCTTTGACAACTAACCTCTCTCTGGCGATATATTCTTGACACATTCGTTGAAGGATGATTGCGGTTTTAGCCAATATTCGAAACGTCCATTTCTTATACAGAGGCTACAAAACAGCAATAAAAATGAAATGTTATAAAGCATTTAATTATCACTTAATGCCTAATTAAAAATAAATTATATTACTATATTTTTATTAATACTTTATTTATTTATTTTAATACTCTGATCATATTTAGTGACAGTCATAATTTCGAGAGGCATACAGAAACAGCGTCACAACTACTAACGATAATTTCTGATGTGGTAATGTGTTTTTAATGAAAACTATTTACAAATAATATAATTGAGAAGTATTCCTTTAGCAACCAGGCCAGTAGCCAGGCATACGCACACATGCATCACTAAAAATTGGTATAAAAATCTATTTAAAAAGGAAAAACAAAACAAATTTAAAAGTGCATGTAATTTCCAGCAATCTTTGAATAATCATGATATCAGGAAACCATACATCAGGCCATACACTGTTAAAACAAATCGTGCTAGACATACCCTCAGATCTCTAGAAAACATTTTATGCTTTGTGTGCGTATCCTGAATTTTGCCTTGCTACGCCACACATAACAAGTAATCTACTAAAAACAAATACATATATTGAAATATCAACTTACCTGAGATTGCTCTGACACTGTCTTTTCTCTTAACTGGTTTTTTCTATTGAGCGTCCAGATCGCATGAGATGGTAGGTGCGGTGGGACTAACCCCTGTTTAACGGACCCCCTTCGTGTCCTCCTTACCACGACAACACACTCGGACCCTTTCCTTGAACACAGAGCCATCTTGGAATGTCCGGCTGGCTGGCTTCTTGGAGTGAACTCGCTAGACAGGGTCTTATTTAACTCGTCAAGTCCTGGGAAACTCTGGGAATACCTTGGAACCAACTTCCTACGAAATACAGGTACCGTGCGGTCACCCGTTTCCCTGTGAACAGACAGTGCTGACATATTAATATGAGTTTAGAAAGAAAAATAAATAAATGATCTTCTAAAATGATAACGAATTTCTAGATATTCTTATTTAATCCAAATAGAGTATGTCCTAATGTTGAAAATACAAGTCTTATGGAGAAAGTACAAATATATATAGTATGTATGTTCATTTGTTTTCTCTCCCCACCAATTTGTGTGATAGAAGAAACTCCAATAAAATACATTTTTTAATCGTCATTAAGTGTATACATTGGTTGAAACAGACATTACGTAGCTATATTTACATAATATATTTCAAGTAAGACAAATAAGATAAAATAACGTAATTACAAATTTGACAGGTAAAAGAAAAGATAAACATAATACATATTAACACGTATTTCATGTAAAAATATTATGTAATCTGGTAACTAATATGAGAGGTAAAACAGCACGCATGTGTTGTTTTATCACAATAAGTGATAGAAACGTTTTGTATTACAAATTAGCCTCATGTCTACATGCCTATATTATCACATTTTGGTCTGATTTCTCTTAACAATGCAAGTGTTAATTCAGACTAACCTGCTAGGCACGACGTTCGGTATGTATAAATTACGGTCGATAAACGAAACGAAAAGCCACCATTTTGTTCATGAATGGAACTCGACTGAACAATGAAAGAGCCCTGGATTTCGAGAAGGTGGAGAAAATGTTAGAAATTGTGAAAGGGGGAGGGTGGTTTAAGGTATGTTTAGATACAACATTAACAGAAAATAAATTGATGGCCAAAGGGGAGTCCAGGCCCTTAATGATCCGTACTTGATCGCAAGTGATAAGATTTTAAGAAAATAAACTTAAATGTTTTTTTTCTTACTTTGGCTATAATTGTTAAGACGGTCGCTTTCGCTTCGTGGTCAGGTAAGTAAGTACAGGAAAGTATTTGTGTCAATATTTGTTCATTTATATTTCGGGTAAATAATTCAGTATTGATGGTGTCTTTGTTCTCTGAAATACAGTTGCCTTAGGTTTTGGATTAACTAAGTATTTTAGTGTTTAGTATTTCTGAAGCAAAAAACAATAAATAATCATCATAATAATAATAAATTATAAAAAGTTTTAACGCTAATTCTGGCTTCAACTCAGAGAGTTCTTAAATCTCATTGAGGAGATGTAGACCACTTACACTGACCAGTGATCCACAACTTGTACAACAAGCGCTATGCTTTGTGCTACCCGTCTGCGAGTGCATATAAAACATGTCTTGCTGCTTATAACATTTTTATAATTTCCGTTCTGTATGGAGGTTGACGTAGAAGTATGAACTGACCTAACCGACAACGGAGTTTTTTTTTTAAATATATAAATAATCTCCTTCCTGATTATGACAATGTGTTTGAACCTTAATTAGATATAAGCACGAAACTGAGATAAGCCGACCAATATTGGTTCAAACACGCTGGTCGTGGCCTTGATAGGTAGGTTTGACGCTCACTGAAGACAGGAAAGTCACGAGACGTACCGGAAAGCAAGCAATATATATGCGAACATACCGCATCCGGGCACGCAACTTGATGGCGTGGTGTTAGAGATGAGAACTGAATCAAATTCAGACACTTTGATTAATGGTAATAATACAGGTTGTTGTTTTAGACTGCGTATGCTTTGCGTCATTCTGTACAGGTGCATGTCAAATCAATAAAAATTAATAATACGAGTCGTTATGCTTTCATTATCAATAGGGCCTATATTATTTTAACACAAACATGCATGATTATTGGTCCATTACACGAAAATGTAACGTAGTAATGTAACGCATAATAAAATCTGAATCACTAAAACAAATGTTTTGTCACCCAGCAGTGGCGGATCCAGATGATCCAATGCTAATGACATAACACTACATTGCCGGGGTGGGGTGGGTGGCTGTAGTCCTATCAGATTATTTGACAATCACTGCGTGCCTCCAGTGCCTCTAACTTTGTATGACACTTTACTTTGAACAGCATCAATATAGGATTATCATTAATGATTTATAACATAACATTGTGTAAAAGTTTTAATATTACATGGTACGCAGGTTGCTGGGTGGTGGAGGTTTTACGGGGGTGGGGGTTGGGGGGGATTGTGGGTATTTTCTTTTTACTTAAAATTTAATACAATAGCCTACGTATATGTGTGAATGCTTGCACACTGAATCTGGAATGTCTAGAATATTTTAATGTATTTATTATAATGAGTATTCCAGTTTTATTTCGTGCTCATCAAGCGCCATTTTGTTGTTGTTTTTTGTGAAGAGGGGTCGTGTTTTTGTTTTGGTCGTGTTTTTGTTTGTTTGTTTGTTGTTGGTTTTTGTTGTTGTTGTTTTAGTTTTTTTTTTTAGTTTGTTGTGTATTGGCAGTCGACGATATCCGTCCAAAAGGAAGATAAACAGGTTTATTAAAACTGCAGTTGTTTTGCGTCTGTAAAATATGTTATAAGATGGAGTGGTGAGGGAATATCTTTAATGTTTATATCTAATGAAGGTTCAAACATGTACAGGTATATTCACGTATATGAAGTTAGATTTTCATCGGACTAGTCCATTATCAGACGATGCGTAGCTTGGGCTGCAAATTCCGTAATAAAAATGAACAGTAGAGGATCCAAGATTTTGGAATGGGCGGCATAATGTTGTACTTGCCCGCTTAATCAGGCATATGGGTAGTCATAATCCGCACCTGCTGAAGGTAAGCAATATGCATGCACATAGTCCGAGTTTCTGACGCTAGACAGCAAACATCAGTAATTAACAGCTGTCTAACGCCAGAAACTCGGACCAGCATGCACAATGAGCCGATTCGCACTGCTCATGAAGACCTTACCTTTTCATAACTAACTCGAACTTTGCCATTACTCTTGTTGGAGTTAAACACAGGGTAACAGGAATTTCAACTGTGGTGCTGGTATTTAAAATCAGTTTGAATCCGTCTTATTTGCTAAATATATATTTGCAATGGACACGTCGTGCTGTCATTATAGACTATTTTTATCAACGCCGTCCTTACGGGTTTTTCTAAACAAAATGACGTTAAATGACATCAAACTAAGGTTCGAGTGTCTCTGACGTCATTTGGATAAATAAACAAAAAACAACGAATATTTTACACTGGTATAACAGCAAACTATATTCAGCCCGTATGAACGACTTTGAGAGTGGGGGAGGGGGGTGAGCGGGCACTGACTGATCGGGTACAAACTATATCAGATTTTGGTTACAATGACAAACATTAAAATGTTTGCATTCTGTTCCCTAGTTGGAATGAATGCAATAAAGTTATCTTAATGGGTAAAAAAAAGGCTCACAGGTGGGGGAGCAAGTGCCACCCCACCCCCCGTCCATCCCTACGGGCCTGATATTTTATATGTAATTAACTTTACCGCTGTTAAGAGTGCATTCACGAATACCATTCTAAACGCTCTTTAATAAGAAAACCCCGAATCAGTTGGCTTTTATCTCAAGGAGTTTTATCGAATATAACTATTTTACTTACTATTTAGCCTATAAGTAGGCTACAGTTATATTCGATAGAAGTCCACGTGGCTTATACAGCATATTAAACCGTTGATCTTCATCTTGCTTCCTGTTGTAGTAAAATTATTTATTACCCACTTATAAATTTGTCCTTTGATGTTGGGTGGGAATATATATAAAAATTAATACTAAACGGAGTCCTGATTGATACCATACGCCTTATATTATTTCAACCATAATTATATACAAGAAAAATGTTAATTGCACGAATATTAAGGGGCTTGCGACCCCCCCCCCCGCCCTATGGAACCGCGCATTTTAACTACTAAGATAATAATATTAATAATAAACTGCTGATTTACAGATATTAATAAATAGATATGGAAAGTATTTTATAACAGATTAAAAAAGAATTGTCGTTATTATTCATTTTATTATTGTTTTTTTGGTTAGTTTTTAATTTTTATAAGATACACGTAGCCATGCACGTCACGATTCATTGAGCATGAACCTACAAGGCACGTGCATACAAGTTGCAACAGCCAATATGAGTAGTCCGCAACATTCGTATACAAACACCTTGAATCCCGTGTCTTATCAACAATATCCCGGGGCCTCTACTACATCTTTTCTTCCTCCCATGATGAACCCAGTAACGGCCACACCTGTTTCTCCCACGCCCGCGACCCCCATGTCACCATCCAATTGGGTAAAAACATTGATGGATTAAGTTAATTTTTTTAACAAGCAAACGAAATAAATTGTATACAAATGAGGGAGCTGTCAAAGATATGAAAAAAATATATATCTCATTTACGTGCCAGAATGACAGAAGTTGAAAAATGCCAGCAGTTTTTAGGAGAATCTTTTGAAGAAAATAAACGATCGTGTGATCAGCAAAACAAAGAAATAAAGTTTTTTTAAACTTAGTTAGATAATGTTTTGTTAAAAAACCAAAGTCTGTCGGACGATATTACAGATTTGCAAATGAGATCCATGCGAGACAATTTGTTGTTTTTTTGGTGTGGATGAATTTGTTCCAAATAATGGAAAACGGTCCTACGGCAGCTGTGCCAAGTTCTGAAGATTGTGTAACCGTTATTAACATATTCCAGATAACATTTGTATCGATACACAGAATTAGAGTAAAACAGGCTGGCAAAATGCGTCCTATCGTAAAATTTAATCAGTTCCAACACCGAGAAATCGTTTGAAAACAAGCTGGGGTGCTAAAGGGTACTAACATATACGTGAGGGAGCTGTTTCCTAAATCTGTTCAGGAGGCCAGGAAGTTACTGTGGCCTGTGTTAAAAAAAGGCAAGGGAAGAAAACAAGTATGGGGTGTTTATTCGGGACAAACTGTATATCAACGGATCACTGTACACTACAACCAGCCGACCAACCAGCCACGCCCTCTACATGCACCGAGCAGTTAGGCCAGTGCGGAGAGTGAACGCGCCAGTTCTCGTGAGGAGATATCCACGGCAATATAAATTTGTTATCCTTGAATATAAACGGTGGATTAGATAATAAGTTTTCAAATAAAGCATTAAAAAACTTTATATGTGCATATGACATTATTTTTCTTTCAGAATGTTGGATCTCTAAGGACTATGAACTGAGTGTTGATTACTTTAAAACCTATGTTATACCTAGACACTTGAGTTGACACTCACAGGGTGGTGGTATAGTAATTCTTGTTCGTAACACCCTGGATAAATTTGTGTCTAAGTTACATATTATACATGATACTATAGTTTTATTTAAAATAGATAAAAGTCTGGTAGGTCTAGACAAAAATATTTATCTAATGTTTGTGTATATACCTCCTTGTAATTCATTATTTTATGCTCAATATAACTGATCTTTTTGTTGAAATAGAAGAGTTTTTGACTCAATATGTAGGTGACTCTTATATAATGTCAGTAGGTGACTATAATAGTCGTACTCGTACAAACGATGACTATATAAGATCAGATAATATTCACGAGAACTTGCGGGTTAAACTGAATTCTGTATTTACATATGTGAGTGACGATTTATTACCTACACGTGTAAACCCTGATACTCGTGTAAATGAATTTGGAAATAGGCTGTTAAATTTATGTAAAGCTTCAGATTTACGGATTTTAAACGGCAGGGATAAGTATGGGTTTTCTAATGATTTTACTTTTAATGGTTCTAATGGTATAAGTCTAATAGATTATCTTCTGTTATCTCCAGATATATTGCCAGTGATAGATAAATTTATTGTGTGTAATTTCACAGAATTTTCAGATCATGCTCCCTTACATGTACAAATAAAAGTTGTTAAAGATCTAAATAATCTTCATAAGTTGTATTGTGCTGATAAGAGAACTATGTTTAAATGGAAGGATGAATTTAAAAACCAGTTTACACAACAGCTTATTGTTAATGCAGATAAGCTAAAGCATGCAGTTAATATCGATGGGGAGATAACTCAGAACTCTATTAATAAGAGTGTTGAACTTTTTACAGATGAATTGCAATTTTTAATGAAACCTTTTTTTAGTACTCATTCAATTGGTGGTAATACCTATCCTGCACAGAGTAGTGATTCCTACAGGATTAACAACCAAGAGAGGTCAAGTCTTGGTTCGATGATAATTTAAAAATTCTTAGGCAAAGTTATTTATCAGCTCTGTGTAATTTAAACAAGTTAAAAATGAAGAAAATCATATTGATTTAAAACGAAAGAAAATAAGGTATAAAATATTGGAACGGAAACTGAAACGTCAGTATAAAAAAACCGAGGGAAATTTGTTAGAATATTTAAGGAACTACAATCCTAAACAATTTTACAGCAAGTTTGGTGACAAATCCAGAAAGAGGACACGTTTGTTTACCTTGGATCAGTTGTATATGTATTTTCAAGAGTTAATTGGTACTTCTAATAATAATAATAATGATAATAATAACAACAATAATAATAATAATAATATAACCTGTTAATATTGATAATGATTCTTTTCCTATTGATTATACAGAGCAATGTGTTTATGAAGAATTGGATAATGTTATTACAGAACAGGAAGTTATTGGTGCTATTCGCAAGCTTAAGCGTGGCAAAGCTCATGGGCCAGATGGATTATTGAATAAGTGTATTATAGAAGGTAGTCAAACGCTAGTTCCTTTGTTAGTTAAGATGTTTAATAACATTTTAAATTCTGGTTATTTTCCAGAAAACTGGTCATCTTCAATTATAATTCCATTGTATAAAAAAGGAGATTGTAATGACCCGAATAACTTTAGGGGTATTAGCTTAATAAGTTGTATCTGTAAATTATTTACATCTGTTTTAAACAATCATTTAATAAATGTGTGTGACAATAATGGATTAATTTCTGACCCTCAGTTTGGTTTTCGTCAGGGAGTTAGTACTATTGGTGCAATATTTGCACTCTATGCTATTATAGCTAAAACACTTGCTAGTAAAATGAGATTATACTGTTGTTTTGTTGACTTTCGTAAAGCCTTTGATTATGTTGACAGATTTTGTTTGTGGTATAAATTACATAAATTGGGTATAAGAGGTAAATTTCTGTCGGTAATACAGTCTATGTACTCTCATGTTAAATCTTAACGGTAGTGTAGCAATTTTTTGACAATTGTTTGGGATTGATGCAAGGAGAAATTTTATCCCCTGTTTTCTATTTTCCTTAATAATTTTGAATCGAGTTTTATTGCTAATGGTGCTGTTGACTACCAGTTTGGTGAACTAAGTTTGTTTTTATTACTGTATGCTGATGATTTAGTTTTATTCTCTGAAACTGTGGAAGGTTTACAAAATTTACTAGACAACTTACATGTTTATGCAAATAAATGGCATCTTACTGTTAATACAGATAAGACACATATAGTTGTTTTTAGAAATGGAGGCAAAGTAAAGAATTTTTAAACTTGGACGTATATTCATTCTCCTATTAATATTAAAGATGAATTTATTTATTTAGGTATTCCCTTTAGATATAATAATACATTTAGCTTTTTTACAAAAACATTTCCCAGACCAAGGTCGTAAAGCTTTATTTGCCATGTCTTCGAAATGTAAACCTTTGAGTGTAAACTGTAAAACAATGTTAGATCTTTTTGATACATTTATTACAAGTATTTTATGCTATTCTTGTGAAGTGTGGGGATTTTCTAAAGGTAATGAGGTGGAGAAATTACATTTGAATTTTTGTAAACGGCTCTTATGTTTAAATAAATCAACTTGTAATGTAATTATTAATTTTGAATTGGGAAGAATTCCCATGAAATTTGTCCGTCTGTTTCGCTTGATTAAATATTTGTTTAGATTGCTTTCAACAACGAACAGTATTCTTAAGGAAGCATACACTGTACTTTTCAACCTAGCTGAAGCTAATACTAGTATGTTTAACGTTAATTGGGTATTTATTATTTAAAAAAATAAGCTTATGTCATTAGGTTTTGGTAATTTATGGGTAAGTCATCCTTTTGTAAATGACAAATATTTTTTACCATTAATTAAATTACGTATTTTTGATCAGGCTAAACAGTGTTTATTTAGTATGTTACATAATTCCCCTAAGTGTATTTTATATAAACATCTGGTAGATCGAGTTTGTTTACAATATTATTTGCAAAAATATATACCGAAGTACAATCGTATTTTATTAACTAAGCTAAGATTGTCAGCTCATTCTTTAGCGATAGAAACTGGAAGGTATAGAAAAATAGAAAGGTCAGAAAGAATATGTATTTATTGTAATTTAAACAAAATGAAATACTCGAATGTCCCAAATATGACAATATTAGAAGAACATATATCAAATATTTTTATTGGAAAAAACCTTCAAATTATAAAGTCGTACAACTATTAAGTGTTAATATTAAAGTTTTAAACCAGCTTGGTAAATACCTCTGAATGTAACAGATTAAGAACTACCTTATGACTAATATCAAATCAGTATGTACAATTGCGTTTTACTTTATGTTTATATTATGTAATCATTGTTATATTGTATTTGCATCTCCTGCACTATATACAGCTGTCATTATTATGTATATGTTTTAAATATACTGATGAGCTGTAAAGCTCAAAGTTAATAAAGATATATATATATGCACATAAACATATCTTACCTATATATAATTAGGAATCCCCAACTTTTCTCGTCCTTATTTTAAAACAGTTACATATAAAATGGGAAATTAATGGTGCGAGCAAAGAAGGTGGATCCAAAAGGAAAGTAAACATTTGATTAGTTGTATAATTTATACGGTTGGGAAACATAAACAATAAAATAAGTCTTTTCTTAAAGGTATCTATAATACACACGGCGATAATAAAAGCTTCTCATTCTCTATTTGTTCTGTGAAATATATCATTGAAACAAGTCATTAATTTATTTTCAATTGTCCTAATAACAAGTTCAAATATGTTCAAGGTTTAAAGTATTTAAGATATGTCGCATATTGGAAAACCATGCTAAATTGGGTTGAGATACTGAGAGATTCTGGTCTTCTCTGAATCCATGACAAATTAGACGGTAAGACTCAAATTGTTCAAGTCGAAGCCATTATTTAATCATTTTAACAAACACTTGGATGGAAGCCGGGTATGTACCCAATTCTGATAAGGACCCAATATTACTACTGTTTTTACGTATTGATAGGAGAGATTTGCCTATTTTTATTGTTGCAGCATTACATATATTCTTTTCTCATTCGTTAAGCAAATTGCAGTGTTTTTTATTGACTAAACCTTGACCCCATATCTCAGAAGAATAAGTAGGTATAGGCTTTATTACCATATTATACATTTTAATAAAGGTTTCTGTTGGTGTATACTATGTATTTAAGAGTTTGACCTTCATTCGATACCACGCTCTAAGAGCTTTATTTTTTTTATATTTGAGTGTGGTTGGTAGTATTGCAGGAGAATAGCAAGATAAACATAATGCGGGACAATTTCAATCTCACTACATTTAAAATAAAATTTATGATTCTTTTGAGAATGTTTTATTATTGATCCAGAGACTATTAGTTTAGACTAGCAAGGGTTAAGTAATAATTTCCAGTCATTGCAAAATCTTGCTAAATTGTTCAGATGTAAATGGAGGTCAGTTTCTTTTTCAAAGAGTAAAACGAGATCATATCCAAATAACAAATGTGACACAAGTGTATTTCCCAAATAAGGAGAGTATCGTTTGTCAAGGTATGTATGTAGATCATTAAGCACTTGGATTCTCGAACTTTATTATTTTTAAAACCATTTTATGAGTGGAAGGACATGAAAATTTACAATTTTTTCACCTATTTCTGTTCACTCTTGGACCCCCACCCCTTTTCAGAAATTCATGTTTTGACCCCCCTTTCAGAAATCCTGCATCCGTACCTGTTAAGGTATATATTAAATAGTGTAGGACTACATGTACATCCTTGCTTGACTCCTAGTTCAGAATGAATTAGTTCAGAAATGCCTGTATTGGTTTTAATACTATATAGTCCAGTCATAATACCAGAGCCCGTGCGTTTTTTAGAGGGGACCTTTTTTTTTGATTGAAATTCATTACTGACGTCCCTGTGATGAAAATTAGCCTGTCGTTAGGCGGCCATCTTTAAAAATGGCCGCCATTTTGCAGTATTTTGAATAAATGTCAAAATCTCAATAACCAGTGGAGCTATTTTTATTTTTTTTTAAACTGCGTTGCATAGGTACTGAAATAATCTATAAATCATTTCATTACGTCATTTCAAAATCTCTGATAGT
>JAULBS010153327.1:0-12012 GCA_032355785.1 Symmetromphalus regularis
TATTGGACGTCAATCATATGGTCATTCTGACATATGTATTTAGAAGAAACCTGCTGCTGCCTCATAGGCTACTCTTTCCCACAAGCAGCAAGGGATCTTTTTATATGCACTGCCCCACAATAACCCAAACTGCAAATGGGTCCCAGTATAGAAATGATATAACTTTGATCTTTGCTTTTTTCAGGGTGATGTGAAGCAGTTTCTCCTGGCAACACGTGGTGACAATGGTCAAAGAATTGCAAGAGTTCCAGCTCTAACCACAAGTCAGAAGGTTCGAATGTGTCACCAGGTCTCGCTCGGAATGGAACACATGAGCATGCACAGGTTCATACACCACGATCTCGCCGCAAGAAACATTCTCTTGACTTCTCGTCTCGATCTTAAAATTTCCAGCCTCTCATTGAGCATGGACGTGTATGCAAGTGAGTATTACCCACACAGTGGCAACCTTATACCACTTCGCTGGCTGCCTCCAGAGGCCCTCCAAGACAGTTACACCACCAAATCAGACGTGTGGTCGTACGGTGTGTATATGTGGGAGGTGTTCCATTTAGCAGATCTGCCCTATAGACTGAAGAGTGACGAGGAAGTGCTGAAGGAGTTGAAGGCCGGAGAGGTTTGTTTAGAGTGCTCAGAGCAGTGTCCTTATGAAATTGTAGACTTGATACGGCGATGCACGGCCGAGCTGCCGCAGGATCGCCCGTCATTTAGCGATCTTGTCATGTCCCTGAGGATGGTCTATGACTCTATGCCGGCCTTCTGACTAGGACAGGGATCAACGGCCAGCACACCTTCTACCATTGATGCTGTCAGGGACCTTGTCTAGAGCAGGTGATTGGTTATCTGTGATCCCTATCAGTAACTCGGAACAATACTGTGTGGCCTTTCAAAACAATGTCCTCACAGTTGGAACATCTCTGTGTGGGCAAACTGTTGCTGGGTTATGCCATCTTGGAATCCTGTTGAGGCCAGTTTTTAAATAAGTCTTGTGGACAGGGTTCCATCATATTTGAATATCGTCAAGGCTAATGCTCAAATGAGTCATGTGGGCAAACTGTTTAAGGCTAATGTTCAAATGGGCCAACTTGTTTGATTTCACTGTAATGGAATCTTGTTGACACCACAGTTCAAATGAGTGATTTTGGCTATATTTTTCCTTGATGGTATCTCTTAAAGGCCATTGTTCTGATGAGTTGTGGTCAGACTGTTCACTTCTCGGAGGAGGTGTGTGGACAAACTGTTGCTAGGTTCCTCCATGCTGGAATGTCTTCAGAGACAATGTCCAGATGGGTAAACTGCTGCTTGATTCACTGTAGTGGTATCTTCAAAGCCAAAGTTCTAATGAGTCATATGTTTAAACTGTTCCACCATGATGGAACATTATCGAGGCTGGAGCTCAAATGGGCAAACAATTAACACCATTAAAACAATTCCTCACCTCACCATATTAAAAGACAAAATTATGGTGATTTGTATGCAAACCGATAAATGTTCATAGGAGTCATTTGAACAAAACAGTACCTGGTAGACTATGTTCCACCGTGACCTTATCAAGCATTTTACCCATGCCAATTTTTAGATGAGTTTACTCAAGTGTGCTGGGTGTTTTTCCATGTTGTGGAAAGCAGTTTATTTATGTGATGCTTGATGCTAGTGTTTATGGGATGGAAGGTCAGATTGTGTGCAACAGAATTTCTCATTACATTAAACCAATAGTGCTGTTAAAACACTGGATGCAAATAGAGTAGGATCTCAGGCCCATATGCAGGATTTTCTTTAGGGGGGTGCGTTTGTGAAGGCCCGAATGTTTTATTTTCGTTTTCAGCGTTATTCTAGTAAATTAGCTTCAATCCAAATTTGCATTTACGGAGCTCGACAGATTTAGGGGGGGTGCGTGCATACCCTTCGCATCCCCCCTGCATACTGGCCTGGATCTACATTTTCAATTTAAGCTCAGAGTTCAGGACTTTTAAATAGCTTACGAATATGATGCCTGGATGTATTTTTAATTTCATGTTTCTTCTAAATGAGTTGTATTGTCAGGAGCATACCCTGATCAAAATCTGGGGGTGGGTGGGGGGCACTACTTTTTATAAACAAATTTGTGATTAGTCCAAAACGTGATATTCTCAGGGGGGCAACGGCCCCTGGATGATATGGCCCAGATTGTTTGTCAAAACTTTTATGTCCATTAAAGCCCATAAAAATATTTTTTATCAGTTTTAACTTTTTAACACCTGATGTTATTTTTGTTTTAAATATAAATGTGAATACATTGCATGTAGGTTAGTAAAAATGTAAAAGGAAGACAAAAAACAACACCTACCACCATTGCAGACATTTTTCATGATTAAAATAAAATAACAGTTCATTAAGAAATCAACCTACTCATAAGGCCACGCATTTTATATTAAATGTTTTATGGATTTAAAAAAAAAAATTACTGTAGGAGGAAAAAAAAAAAGGAGACAAATTGCTTTATTTTTTAGGACCTAAGTTGTTACCATAGGAGAAAAAAAAAATGTACGTGCACGTCAACAAAGCGGTTGAAAAGTGATCACCCATTTTAAAATGAGACAGATACTAAGCACTACTATAAACATACAAAACCTTCCAAGATGTGCTCTTCTAAACCAGGTGGTCTTTCATTGGAATGACTCCCACAGAAAATATTTAGCTTTTTTATTTTTGGTTGGGAATCAAAATTTAAGTATCGGCGGGGAAAAATAAAATAAAAAAGAACACCTTCATTTTATTTTTTCATCGGGACTTTTCCAAACGTGTCGGCGGATCCGTAAAACATTTAATCAAAAATGCGTGGCCTAATGAACATTACTAGGGTTAATAAAGCTAACAAAGTAAGAAGTACATAGTCGATCTTATAACATTGCGGCAATGGTAATACAATATAATACAATATTATATTATATTATTCGGATCAATGTTATGAAAAAAAAAGTTGGTTGCTTATATTTATTTGAGTGGTTATATGCAATTAAGATTCAAGCACGCTGTCCTGTGCATATAACTCATTTTCTGTTCTCTCTGTCCAGGACAGAGTTGTTAGTAGGAGAGACGAAACCCGCTTCCGCCACACTAACGTCGCTACTATTACTAACAAGCAGCAAAGAATCTTATATATGTGCTATCCCACAGACAGGATAGCACAAATGAAAGCCTTTGATAAACCATTTGTGTAGACTACTAGTCAAAAAAAGGTTGTTACACATTGATCCTTATATCAATATGGGGTTTTGAAATGAAACGATTTGAATTTGATATTAGGAACATCAGTAGAGGATTGTATAGCTACATTGTTAAACATCAACCATAATTTTTAAAATATAGATGGTCACATCCCAAGCGCGGATGCAGGATTTCTGAAAGGGAGTGAGGATCCAAATGTGATGGGTGAACAGGACTGGGGAAAATTGTTAATTTTCACGTCCTTGCACTCTGAAAATATATATTTTTTTTTTTTTAAATACGAGTAAAAAGGGGTTCCCGACATCCTGGACACCCTCTGCATCTGCTACGGCATCCTACTAACTACCCTCCAGCCGACACAGAGGTAATGCTTGCGTGGGATTGGTGTAACTAAAGTGAATCATCTGTAGATGTCGAACAGCATACTTGAAAACATCTGTGATGGAAGTTTGTTAATAGATGCGACTGATGTTGAACTATGAAAGTGATGTATACCATATACCTTAATAAGCCAGTTGCACGATGAATAAGCTTTAACTCCTGAACCGTAATACTCAGGTGAGGTCAGGTAGTTCCACTTGCTTCTTTTAGCAATTCTGATTTTAGAACCACAGTCACCTGTAAATAAAAATAAAATAGTTTGACTGCCCCAGATCAAAATAACAATACCAAGCTTGGGGAAATTTGGATACATTGTATACTATTAAAAGTTGAGCGTTATTAATGATTTATATATAAATAAAAGAGTTGATCAAAGACACGAAGTATAACAACTGATCAGTTATAATCATCATTGTATATATTAAATAATAATAAATATTCTAACTGATAGCCGAATGGTAATTGTTTTCGTGGAATCTATTTTTAAAATCAAGATATCGTCCAGATAGAATGTCGGTAGCTATGAATGTCATCTTTTTCTTTTTATGAATCTCCATATATTAAACTGGATATGCCACTTCGTGCTCACTGAACTTCATGCACAGATTTCTAAGGATATTAAATTTAGCATAGGTGGTACTTAAAGAGCTACGTTCTAAATGTTCGTACTTATTTCTCATCGTGGGGTCCTCGGATCGACCTTTCTCAGTGGACCCATTTGCAGTTTGGGCTATTTCCCGTTTCAACCAGTGGTGCACAACTGGTTCATCAAAAGTCGTGGTATATGCTGTCCTGTCTATAGGTCAGTGCATAAAAAAGTTCGCTTGCTGCTTATAGGAAAGAGTAGCCTATGTGGCGCCAGCGGGTTTCCTCTATGGTTTACGCCCAATAGCCGATAATAAAATAAAATCAATGTGCTTTAGAAGCGTCATTAAATAAAACAAACTTTACTTTTTGGCACTATGTGTATCTTAAATAGTACAGCATTTTCAACCACAAAAATAAATAAATAAATAAAATATTTGTCTTTATGTTCTAAACAATTTGATAAAGGTAACTGTTAGTATTAGGCAATCCTTCTTCTTTAATACGTCATCTGCGTTGAATTATATATAGTCTCCAACGGATATTGTTCAGTCTTCACACATGGACGAAAACCTTTGTTACTATAATTTGTGACAGTTATTCACCTTTCACTAAACATTATGTAAAAGCGATTTGTTATTATGTTTTGGCAGTTTCTAATGCAGTAATCTCTTTTATTATGTTTTGGCAGTTTCTGATATAGTTATGTTTTTGCTATGCATATTTGCGACAGCATTTAATACCAAAAAGTTATCTTTTTTCTGATCATGTTTTGGCACTTTTTGACATTGTTATCTTTTGCTATGCATACTTGTGACAGCACTTAAAACCAGACAATTATCTTTTTCTTATCATGTTTTGGCAGTTTTTGATATAGTTATCTTTTGCTATGCATACTTGCTACAGCACTTAATACCAGACAGTTATCTTTTTCTTATTATGTTTTGGCAGTTTTTTATATAGTTATATTTTGCTATGCGTACTTGCCACAGCACTTAATACCAGATAGTTACCTTTTTTCTTATTATGTTTTGGCAGTTTTTGATGTAGTCATCTTTTGCTATGCATATTTGCGACAGCACTTAATATCAGATAATTTAGCACTAATATCTGTTTAATGTCTCAGCTGCTATACATTCTGTTAGTGTGATGTTACAATGAAGTTAGTGTTTAAACATTTAGTGAAAGTCTAACTAATCGCAGTTAATTAGTAGAAACAAACAAACAAACAAGATGAGACTATTCCACTTAACTGACCGTTGATTCCATCCATGACCTCGGTACAGAATCGCCCAGTCAAACCATCAGGACATCGACATTGTGAACAGTTGTTTGGATCTCTGTATCCGCCATTTTGACACAGCTTCCATTCCAAGCCTCCTTCACATACACCTTAACAACAATACATAATAATAATAATGATACTAATTATAAATATAATGATAATGAGAATAATAATAATAATCATAATAATAATAATGCTAATAAGGATGATGGTGTTAACAATAAAAATAGAACAATTGTTATTATTATTGTGATGATGATGATGATAATGACAAAAATAATAGTTGTGATAATTATGACAATAATAATGACGATGATGATGATAATTATAATGATGATGATAATATAATACTTATATTTCGTTGTTAAATATGTTTAAATGATAGACTTTTTCAAATTGATTGATTTTAATGATATTATGATGATAATATACGACTACTACTACTACTACTACTACTACTACTACTAATAATAATAATAATAATAATAATAGTATACTTGTCTCTCTCTGTTTAATATGTTTAAATGACAGATATTTTTTTCAAATTTAATTTTCATTTAACTGACTTAACTAAGCAATGAATAAATCAATGAAATTATTGTAACATTTGCTAAACTCTGATAAACTTTTTTGCGGTGAGTATACAGTCCAAAGGATTTATAAACAAAGTCATGATGACCTGCAGCTGTGATGTCACTTGTTTTCTTTTATAAAAAGGTGTTCGCGGAATTTGATCGTATCCTGGTGGGAGGCAAAGTCATTTGTAAAGCTTTTATACATGTATTTTTCAGGTTCACAGATGACAGGCACTTATTTAATTCTACATTTATTTGGATGCTTTGATAATAGCACGCTCCAATGGGTATGGAGACATCTATAAAAACAGTAACACCGTCAAGATATATACTGTTGAAAATAAGTATAGGATATTCAAACATAACACAACATAACAGGAACAGTGTAATATATATATCGTAAAAGTAGATGTTTGCAAAGCAAATTCAATGATGTGACCAGGCATTTCCATCAAATGTTTATGTCAGGATATAGAGGTATGACTGAACCAAACCTTGATAGTCCTGAATCAAAGGTAGATATTGTGAAATTCAAGTGTATGATCAATGCATTGATTAATATCGGATAAAAGCACCATCGTTCTCTAAACATGCATGGATCATCTGTGACATACTCCAGATCAGACATCCATTACGTATTTAAGTGTACTCTTTCCCGTTTCCGTAGTGACGTCCCTAAAACTGACAAATGTCTTAACACCGCTGACGTTGTCTGATGATGTCTCACAGTTGCTCGTTGGTGGGAAGGCATGTACTTGGCGCTGGCATGGTAGTGTACATTTGTTTTGAGATCTGTATCACGTTTCATTTTACACTTATTCACATAAAATTAAAAAATCCCCTATTTATTTTGAATAGTATATTTACCTGTACAGTAATGGGCGTTGGCCATCTTGGCATCGTAGAAGGATAGTCTGTTTTTGTTTCCAATAGTGTCATGCATATCATCGTCCACTGTTATAATTGTTCGGTTTCTGTTTTTTGAAAATTGCTATGAAATGAAAGGATAACAGGTATAATATAAGATTTCACGAGGTTGGAGGTATAATTTAAACTGAATTCGTGTTTATTGGTTATCATCTATCATCATTTTACTGATCAAATACTAAGTCAAACATTGCAATCAGTATCTAATCAAAATCAGAAGACTTTTTTAGGCCAATAATTAATTAATTAACAAATAAATAAATAAACAGATAAATTAATTAATTAAATAATTAATTAATAATTGATTATCATGCTCGCTCGCGCTGAGATTTCTCATCGCCAACAATATATATATTTTTTTAATTTTATAGAATTTTAATTTATTTTAAAACCGACAGTTTCATTGCTTGTGCACCCTATGTGTTCAGCTGAACGATTCCTAACAAAGTATTCCATAAAATTACTATATAAGAAACCTTTTGTCACTGGTTAGACAATCAGGCTAAGCTCGGCCAGGTTCTGAAACTGAAACTTTACTATGCTCAGCAAAGTAAAAACTAATTTAAAAATATAAATACATATGCACCAACCGCTCTACATGTTTTTAAACACACTAATTTAATTTAATTTTTGTACTCTTTACTTGGATTTAGATCTGAGTGATAACTAAAGACTAATTAATAAGACTAGTCATGAAGCTAACTTAAAAGGGATAAGGGAAATTTCAGATCACATAAATATTATATTAATTTACAGAACTCACATATTCCCTGTAGTGTAATAAGGAGGTATAGTCGTACGGCAATCCTAGGGTTAATGCATGCTTCCAGCTTTTTCTTTGAAAATTATAAAGTTTGCTTGGAGAAATGTTTTCCTCGATGACCTGAACATAAAGATCTCTGTCCGGACGATCCTGCTCATGATGGAAACCCAGAGCGTGCCCAACCTCGTGAGCTATAGTGCCAACCTGTAAGAAAACTGAAATAGTTACCCTTTCAAACAGAACATAAAGAAATAAGTTAATTAAAACTGAACCATAAATAATTATATTAATATAATATACGTTTGGTTTATCAATGTTGAAAACCCTTTCAAGCACAGAACATAAAGAAATAACTTAATAAAAATTCGGCCACAGATATTTTGATATAGTATACGTGTAGTTTATCAGTATTGAAAACAGTTTCAAATCCAGAACATATAGAAATAAGTTAATAATTTTACCTCATAAAATATTGCTATAGTATACGTGTAGTTTATCAGTTTTGAAAACCCTTTTAACTGCAAAATATGAGTTAAATCTAGGTTAAATTGAATTTGTGTGAATAACTCGTTTATTAATCTTTTCAAACTCGAAACATAAAGACAGCTTTTAAAACTGTTTAACGATATCCGAACATACTGTTTATTTAGCTACTACGTGTCAGACATATGGTGGTTTGCGACTCATGGTCTTTAGAGGAAATCCGTTATTTCCGATTAGCAGCAAGGGATCTTTTCAATTCGCTTTCTCATAGACAGAGTAGCACATACCACGTCCTTTGATAAACCATCTATAGACAACTGGTCGATGCAAGTGGAGTACATCTATCCACTGAGCATTGTGGATCATTTACTCTGGGTTGAAGCCGGTATCGAGATTAAAAATCTCATGAGATTTGATCCCAGTACCTACCAGCAGTGAAACCAACAGCTTAACCATTTCACCACAGGGGCCTATTGAAACATAAAGAAATACAGCATGTCCGAGAATTACCTGTACATCTTCTGTCTGTTATTAATAGTCAATCACTAATAGTGTACATTTCGAATGTTTGTAACATTGTTACTTTAATAAAATGAAACTTTGGAAACAACAAATTCTAAAAACAAATTGTTTAATAATCTTACATGTGCCATCATAAACTTAATTCAAGGATGAAGTTGTACAGATAATTTTCGGACACCCTGTAATTTAATAATATTTATGCCATACAGTCATCTGTGCTGAATTTGTTTACTATTGCGCCTTCCTGTGACAATAATTCACATATTAACTTTTTCAAATCCAGCTATGTGAAAAGTGTATGATTATGAATATTGGTTATTATTGTACTTACACCTAAACATCCGGGTGTTATTGATATTGTTTGTCCTCTGTGACTGTTCACCATACCCGTGACAGAACCACATCTACAACAAAATACAAATATTAACGTACATGTTAATTAAAAATGTTAGACTTTTATCAAGCATAATTTAAAGGTTTTGTGTTGTGTGTGTGTGTGTGGTTGTTGTAATTATTGTTGTTTGTTTTTTTGTTGTTGTTTTATTATTTTTTTTATTTTTTTATTGTTTTTTTTGTTTTTTTTTAAAGGTTTTATTGTCGATTTTTGTTTTTTTCTTTACAATGTGATTCGGACAGAAAATCACTGTTCATAAACTTTTCATTAGAGATAATAATGCTGTGTTAAAGAAAATAGTTTACACACACATTTAAACGCGTATCAAAATATATAATCAAATTTTGTAAGTAAAAAATAACAGTAAATGAAAAACGAACAGTCACATTTTTAATAAAATATTTAGATTTTTTAATCATTTAAACGCATAAAAATCTATAATCTTGTAAGTTCATTTATTAGCAGAAAGAAAATAACTTTAAATAAGACAAAAAATAATTAATTTTTGAGATGAAATGTGCAAATTACGTGAGTTTTGAGACATTTTTAATCAGCGGTTATTAGAGGCCAAACATATATTTTTCCGGTCCATAACAGAAAAATAAAGTGATATAAATTTGTAAAGAAATAATTTTAATATTAATAAGTATTAAATTTGTAACTTATACTTAACATTTTTATAAATGTGCAAGTTATAAATTAAAATATCTTTATGTATCATGTAATTTATACATATTAATTAAAATATAATTTATTGACCTTTTGATATGTATTATTTAAGAGATAATACTAGTGTTTTGTGGTGCACTTATTTGTTTGTTTGTTGTTGTAATTGTTGGTTGTTGTTTTTTTAGTAGTTTTTGGTGAAATTTTGTTTGTTGTTTTTGGCATTTCTTCTCGTATCAGACAGTATATGCAATGTATGATTATATACAAAACAACATACCCCTTTCTCATTACAAACTGAAGATGCGGGCCTACGTAAGATTCAACAACAGGAAATCTTAGACAGGTAACTTCTTCCCATTGTTTCAGACCATCTTTTAATGTCACCTTCTGTTTTGGGTCTAAAACAAAAACAAATTGATACCTGTTAGCATAACCACATCCTAACATACTGTTTAGTCACTGGCTATAAGGTGTTAAACATGCGGTATTTGTGGCACCTGCTCACATAAACACAGAACCAGGGCCGGATTTATAAGGGGACAAAGGGCACAGTTGCCCCGGACCCCCATACCAGAGGGGACCCCCAGACTAAGGACTTCCTATATTTAAAAAAAAATGGAATAATAATTATAAAATTATATTCTGTTTAAGCTACTTGGAACATTTGTGTCGATTACTTTAGTTTGCATGAACCTAGACTAAATGAGACATAAATTTTGGAAATAGCAAAAAAGTCCTATGTTCCAGTTGTTTTTCATTACTTTGTTAAGTAATAATTTAACATGTTACCTATTCACTCGTATGTTAAAATCGACAATATTGCACAACAGTAACATAACATGGCAGACAAGATCATTACAATGTGGTGTAATTCTATCTATTTTAACATTTGGAACATGTCGGTCATTTCCGGTAATATTAGTATTTCGTTCATCATTTTTGCTTTAATAAAAAATGTTTTGCTAATATGACATTGATATTAAATTATGATAAATATATTTATAAAATAATAATCGCGTACTATAAAAATACATTATACAAATAATTACCTAACACCACAATTTTTATATGGATTTGTCTGATGTCTGCAGAAAATCAAACATGGCGCTCAAAATAAGCCCGCTAAGAATTTCGGAACAATACTTTTGACTGGCATTCAAACAATACAGAATCAATGGACACCGCAATCTAGACAAAAAAAAGCAATTTTTTTAATTTATTTCGAAAGATATCAACATTAATGAGGTAAGTTATATATTTAGTTTTTTATTCGTCAAAATCCATGTTCTAAGTAACGTAAACAGACTATAGTTCTATTTTTAAAACGAATTATGAAAGTATGTGTGGGCGCATCAGAAAATAGAAAGACAGGGGTCCAGGGTGCTGTCCCATTTCAGGGCAGAGCCCTCCCCCTTTGAATAACTTGATAAATTGGTAACAGTAATTCATTTTATTTCTCTTTTTTTTTATTTGTCAAGTAATTTAATTTCTATGTTGAGAGTCCCCCGAACATGAAATGCCCTGGGGCCCCAAAGGTCTAAATCCGGCCCTGCACAGAACGAAAAAAACATAATGGCAACAACTGTTAACGTAGTCAAAACCGCACATTTTTCAAAAGACATTTTGTTTTAACGATATCACTAGAGCACATTGATGTATTAATCATCAGCTATTGGATGCCAAACATTTGAGAGCTTTCGCATATAACGAACCACTGTTAAAAGAGTGATGTAACCAGGGGTTCGCGGAAGTTGTGCACATCCTGCCTCTGAGATGGCATCCGTCATAAGCGCATACTTTTCTTGACTGACATCCAGAAAATTTGGTTTTCCGGACCATCGTCAATTCCCGATTTTTATCTAATGGAAGATAGGCGATTACATTTAGTTTCTCGTGTACAGAGTCGTGAAAATGATCTCTATTATTCACGATAGTTTAATGATTTCCATAACATTTTTTAAATGTTAATTTAATGAATTCTAGTACTGTACCTTGTTTGGTCATTGAATAGTAGATATCAAAAGTTGAGCGTACATAGTTTAGTAAACAGAAAAGAATAATAGTTTAACAACATTCTAGGATATTGTTTAGTGATCTGGCTGTAAAATGTTAAACGTACAACAATTCTAGGATATTGTTTAGTGATCTGGCTGTAAAGTGTTAAACGTACAACAATTCTAGGATATTCTTTACTCATTTGGCTGTAAAGTGTTAAACGTGT
>JAULBS010153338.1:0-12012 GCA_032355785.1 Symmetromphalus regularis
GCGGGGGCGGGGCCGGGGGGCGGTAGGCCGGGATGGGGGCGGCGCTCTATGATGATGCCGATTCCTCGGATTCTTTAACATTAATAACAATAATAATAATCATTAAAAAAGTTATTTAAATCTCTAAATTTAGGGGCTCCAGGCCCCTGGCCCCCTTTATCCGCTACTGGTTGCTTTAGGAATCTGTGAATAAACTCTTATATGCAGTATATTTTAATGCTCAAATGTTAACGAACGTAACCAGTGATTAAGAAAAAAATTTTATATTCAAATTTTAAATCAATGGAACCAATAACTGACTGAAGAATTATTTTGAAAGTTAAACATGTGTAGTCATTAGCAGAAATGTGACCTTTCTTAGCTTATTTCTGATACAATTAAATACTTTCGTAAAAAAATTAAAACAAAATCCATTATTGCAAATACCAATCCATGCTTGAAATCATAGACAAACACTCCAATGAAAAATTGATTATTTTATTTTATTCTGAAATTTGTAAATCTCATTACAATGGATTATACAATAAATAATTTAGTTTTAAATTACATTTTTATTACAATGTGTAATATTTTGGCCTTCGCGACTAGTTGACAGTAAAATAAATGACAATAAAATACAAATGTTCCTAAATTAAATGTTTAAATTATACCTATTGTATAACAAATATTATCATAAAACCAGGGGTGCGTTCAGGACGAAATTACTACCTAGACTGTTTTTTGCGCTTCATGTTAAACCCAATGAGAACGTTTGGAACCAGTACAGTTGCTACGTAGTGACTACCAAAGCTAGCCTATACTGAACGCAAGCTGATCTCTGGTATGTTTCCAAGTTATTTGGTGGACAATGGTCAGCAGACTTCTAGACTGTCAGATGATGTTATATTGCAGATAACTCTATGTTTGTTGACTGTTACGAATAGGTACAAATGGACTCGAATCTGGCCCTAGGGACAAGTGACGGTCCTGTGTTGTAACCGCGCCGACAAGGAATGTTTCGAAAGATTGAACAATGTTATTCTGATATGTACATACCAGAGTGGAACATATCTGTTGAAACGTTACAAAAATCAATTATTTATAGACAATTTAAAAATAAACATCGATATGAACCGTATGTGAATATACTGTCTTTAAAACAGAATAATTTTTACTAGATTTAGATTATCTAACCATAGACTCTCTATTGAAACTGGTAGATGGATGCATACACCGATGAGCGTACATGCGGCATTTGTAATGAAGGTTATATTAGTGATAAATTTCATTTTTTTTTTGAAATGTTTGTTCTATTTACCGACGTCTCTACAACACATTGATTTATATTTTATCATCGGTTATTGGACGTCAATCATATGTATTCTGACATATGTATTTAAAGGAAACCCGCTGCCGCCACATAGGCTACTATTTCCGACAAGCAGCAAGGGGTCTTTTATATGCACCGTCCCAGACAGGACAGCACATACCACGGCCTTTGATGAACCAGTTGTGGATCACTGGTTGGCAGGGAAAATAGCGCGAACTGCAATTGGGTCCACTGAGAAGGATCGACCCGACGACCGACGGTTCACAGGCAGACACTCTACCGTTTGAGCTACATCCCGCTCGTTATACAGTTTATGCTACTTGGAACATGGATATTTACGAATAAAAACCAAAATATATAAATTACCTAATTAATGTTGATATTTTAAAAAATAAAAAATAAAAAAGGTTTTATGGGTACCATGCATCTTCCCCTAAATTACATGTTCACACTAGTACAGACTCGGAAGGTAACATGGAAAATATACAATATTTTGTTGCTTCATGTCTCAAAGAAAAACGGCTGAAATTGTGTCATGCTTGTTGACTGTGGGAATTGCTTGTATACACTTCGTACCCATTCATCGTAAATGTATTCAATGGGGTACAAATTTGGTGAATATGCTGGACAGTGTAAGTTATTGTCACTGTTCTAGGCGAGATACGCAGTTAATATTCGAGTAATTGTGATTGATATAGTGTTTATTTGTTTCTTTAGCATGTAAACTGTTACAAGGGTAACGGTAAAACATTGTTATGTCAACAGTCACTTTAGGAATAAAACTCCTGAAAATCGAAATGATGCTCAATTTAATGTGGCATTTTCAATTGTTAACTTAATTTGTTAACAATTTGTTTTATTTGTAACATGGATACCTTATCACTCTAAATGAGTGAAAACGCACTTATTAACCATGCATTTCAGATTTTACAGTTAAAAAACCTATTTTCAAGTGTCATCAGTTGACCACGTGACATTTGAACCAAACGAAAAAAATATTCCGTAAAACTTTGAAGTGGTTGGTGGAAATGCTGCTGTTTTCCAATATATCCCTTCGAAGGCTATAGTAAAAATATCATTGTTCAAAATGTGTATACTTTCTTTTTTCGTTGAGTATATTTCGTAGCCAAGTTACTTTTTCCGCCATATTTCATTTTGTAATGAACTAGTTTGCCATCTTCATTTTCGTTGTGAAAAATCTTCGTGTTTTACTGTATGATTAACATTTAAAATTATTATTTAACAAAGTAATGAAAAAACCCTGGAACATAGGACTTTTTTGCTATTTCCAAAACTCGTCCTTTTTCAGCTAGGTTCATGCAAACTAATCAACAAAAATCCATGTTCCAAGTAGCGTAAAATGACATTCATTTTGTTTCTTATTAAAATTTAAGGAAACCACGATCTAAAACAAGGAAATTTATTGTTATTTGATTTATCTCAAATTGTTTGCGGATTTTAATGGTCCCTTTATGATTTTCCCCAAATTTTTGAGTTACGTTTTCTTACCGTAGACGTAGGAACGACTTTGGGGAATATTGGGGCACTGACGGATCGGGTACAAACTCTACATCATATTTTGGATACAATGGCTCCAATGCCACTGCATGTTTTGTGTGCATATTAGGTAGCTCACTAGCTTCAAAGATAATGCACAACCATATTAATTTTATGAAAATATTATATATGATTTTATGAATGGTGTGCACGACAGGTTGTGTGTGTATATTAGGTAGCTCACTAGCTTCAAACATAATGCACAACCATATTAATTTTATGAAAATATTATATATGATTTTATGAATGGTGTGCATGAAATGTTTTGTTTTAATTCATCAGTTACGCAAAAATTACTCCTTAATTTAATTTTAGGGTCTATAAATGTGATACAATTACAATAATAAAGAGCCTAACAATGTCAAAGCTGACTTAATATGAAATGATGCCAAGTTGCTGTATGTTATGGATGGACATAAACACAGGCCAGGTGGCAAGCACAGTTCAATATTAATTCTCCTTTAAAAACACACCACTACTGTGACCCCCAATAGCCAATGTTTATTTTTGTGATTGGGGAAGGGGGAGGGAGGGGTGTCTAAATAAATAAATAACATGTTGACAAAAGGAACAATGAACAAAGAATATAAAATATTATTTTATCAAAAAATGAACTCTACACACAAATATGAAGCATGAATGAACACTTAACTTTGATGTTGAAATTTATGTAATACAGTAAACACGTGTAACAATTACAGTTATGAGAACAAAATATTTTCATCTTGTTTTAAAAAGTAAATCAACATTCATAGCGTAAATCAATGCAAGTAAGCAACTTTCTTTTAACTTTTCTACGGTATGTCACAGAACTAATATGCTTTGTGCACTGCTGCAATGTTTGTTAAATGTATGTACGTCAAAGTAAATAAAGTAAATCTTTCCATAGAAACGTGTTTAATGATGAATACTTCTTTTTAAAAACACCATTGATCTAACAAGGAAGCTCAGTAGTGTACACTAAAAGAGTTTTGAACTCACATTTTTAGCGTCAGCTAGAGCCTATACATTGAGCTTTCATCTTGTAGTTATTTCATACACTTGCTCTTTCATCAACAGTAAAACAATGAATACAAACAGGATTATTTCTGGAGAAGATCATGTCACACTACAATATTTCATCGTCTTTGATGAATTACACAAAAACTCTCAACAAAATTATTATTCCAATCAAATCACTAAACCGCAAAAAGTTAATAAAACCCTGGGCTCGGTTGTTTAAAACCTCATCTTCAAAACCATATTGCTGTACAAAACAGATTCTAAGAGGTGTTTTTTTACAAATAAATTAAAATATATGTGCATACATTCTTTGAGATCTTCAAGCTGACGTGACATAACATGTTAACCCATGACAGTTTGATCTTTTAAAGGTACATCCTGGTATTGATCAAGAAGTGACATATACGTTTTCAGTAAACAAGACATTCACAAATGCTATTATCATCTCTTTTCTCTTTGCTGCTCCATCTCTGCGACCTCCTTCTCCAGCTCAGCACATGCACGTTCTATTTCGTAGTTTTTACTCACAAGTCCAACCCAACTGGCCTCCAGCTCCTCCAGTTTGGCCCCTGCCTGTGTCTGCTCATTCTTACGCTGCCAGTTAATCTCCTGGATCTTCTTCCGCAAATCCTACAATTAAAATTGAAAAAGAAAGTTAATGGAGAAGTTTGTGGAATTAAATGTTTTGGTTTAAAAAAACATCTTGTTGACTTTAACTTGATAAATTGGTGAAAAAATAAAGTAATTCAATTTTATTTTCATAAACATTAAAAAGATAAAAACATTAAAGATTAAACAATAAATATATTAATCCTAAAGACCTGACCTCTCAAAACCCCAGGCAGTTCACTGTTTTATCTCAATTAGACCCAACTCCTAATGTGTGACAGCCCTGCAGTTTCTACTTACTTGCAACTGTTTCTGTGCAGAGTCCATCATTTGTACCAGAATGCCGTTATACATTTTCCATGCATTTGATCCATTCTCGTACATCAGCTCCAGATTGAGAATACGTAGCGCCTGGTGTTCAAGCTGTGCATGTGAATTGTCCACACATTCCAACCAAGCAGACACATCTGTCATTTTACCCGCTGTAGGAGTGGGCAGCTCATATCTCTTCATGTTCATCATTTCCATTGGGAGACGAGACTAAAATAGAAAAGAATTCAAAGGAATTAAATTGTTTATTCAAGCAACAGATGTTTGAGGTTATCCAAGAGACAAAACAAAAATGAGAAAAATAAGTGTGCACATAATAGTTCTCTGTGTACATGTATATCCCTAGTTTTCACTGTGGAGACTCTGAACCTTCTGGTTAAAAAAAGAAAAATTGTGAAATACAATTGACTGATTCTCAGGTAAGTTTATGCAGCCAAACCAATAGACATCTTCTGGGGAATTATGGAGACAATCAGTATATTAAAATAAAAAGCATTCAGAATACTTCAACTGATTTAATTTATCAAACTTCCAGAGATAATTAATGACCATTTGGTAGCCATCAACAGTTTCCATCTATGCTGGGGAAAGCATATTTTGATAAAGTTTTGTGGTCACCTATTAGTATTATGATACTCACAACATCATATAAGTAGTTTAAAGTGAATGACAACTGTGATAAAACTGAAACATGTTCTCTCCTACTTGTTTTTGTTATAGTTTGTTTGACAATGATCATTACTATTAATAAATAAATAAACATAACAGTGCAAGTTTTCTATAAAATTTGGGCAACTCTAAAAATTATCAAAATGTCCACATTACTTATCTCAATGGCAAGTCAAAAACAAAATCCCATGTTCTGAATGAGTTATTAATTGAGTACTTATATTGTAACTTCAATCTTGGTGATATATATACATACTTGTAATGCATACATACATGTATATACACTTGCTTGATATGCATGTGCTAATCAAAGCAGTTGCAAATGCTACAAATCTGTTTCAGGGTCCGTACAGACCGGTTTATTTGGCCTGGCCAAAAAAGGTTAGCATTATATTCTGAAGTGTTATGTATTGGTTGAATTGTCAAATAAGTGATGTAATGGATTTAGATGACGATATTGATGAGGTTTTAAGTCAAACTAAAACAGACTTCGATGACAGAAATTTTGCTATCATGAAAGACCAGAAACAAACACATTTTCAAAAGCCTGTTACAGCACAAGAAATCAGTATGAAATTGAACTGTGTTGTGAAAGGTGTCTTCACCAAAAGTACACAAATAAATCATTTTAAATTATTATCTTAGTATTATTTCTTAAATAATATGTAAAAACAACAAAGCTATTTAATTACATATTTATTCTAAATAAATCAATAAAACATTCTTTACTGATAATTTTATAAACTGTAGAAACAAAAAGGATTATTTAAAATTATTAATTCATATAAAAACATCTACCATTTTGCATTTAAATCGCATTCATGAAATAATTATGCTTTAACATGAATAAGGAATGAATGTTTTTGACAAAAATCTCTAAAGGAACTAGTGATATTTAGAGAACTTGGAATCATGTGGTCGGTAACTGCTCATATCATCCCCAGGTCATTTTGTCCCCGAAATGTTTATTATTATTTTTTAAACATTCTCGGCTTTGTCATGTCAGAAGCCTTTGTTATATTTGAAGGGTGTGATGTCATAGGATGGGGGACGGGCAGTGGTTCATTGGCCACTTTGTTGAAGGTATAACCGTCGATATTTCCTTCTACCGAATCTATTGTATGTTAGAAGTGTTGTAATTTAAGCCTTAATTACATTTCCAAATAAACACATATCCTATGGGATGCAGTAATACATATTTTATTACCAGGGACGAGATGACCCCGGCCCGATATGACATGACCGGGGAAGAGCTGACCAGGGAACGAATTGACATGGGGTTTATCTGACCGGATGACAATACAACTTCTGGTAAGCTTATTAGTTTAAAATTGTGGACTTTTATAAAAGTGATAGTTGTTTAACATATTCCATGCTAAAAAAAGGTGATGTCAGAGATTTTCCCATGTCCAATCTACGCATACACTGAAACAAGTTGAAAAAGGTTCCCCACCCAAACAGACCAGT
Organism: Symmetromphalus regularis; assembly: GCA_032355785.1. Classification (NCBI taxonomy): domain Eukaryota; kingdom Metazoa; phylum Mollusca; class Gastropoda; order Neomphalida; family Neomphalidae; genus Symmetromphalus; species Symmetromphalus regularis. The sequence continues at coordinate 6,944 of JAULBS010153338.1, forward strand.
CAACAATAATAGTGCTGAGTTCACTTTTCGTGCCCCATAAGTTAAGCCAGGATATCTACTAAGAACTACAAAATAAATAAATGTTTAGTAACCTTATCAAGAGCTTATTTATCGTTTATATATATATATATATATATATATATATCAGAAAGGAAGAACAAAGTTGTGTTTATTATTAAAATGCTGGTTGAAAACATCCAGTGAAATCCACCATGACAGAAGACAAGAGTTGTCTTCTCATGCTTTCTACGAAAACCAGTTTATACCACACCAGTAACATTAAGGATTGTTCAGGACTTCTGAATAACTTTTTTTTTTTTCTCTCTCTTTTTACTTTTAAATTTAACATTGTTAAAGAATTGTCATCAAAATTCAATGAGATTATAAAACTGCAGTGTCAACTGAAAAACCATTAGGTAATGTTTCAACTAGTATTAACACTGCAACACAGAAACGAGCTAACAATAATGTATCAATTTTATTGTTCATTGGGTTGATCTGACGAAAATTGGTGATAAAATAAATATAATATATAATACAAATAATAATAAACCATAACATTCATTATTATTATTGACTAGAATCACATAAATCTAACCCAATCACTTTATCTTCCAATAACATTTGAAGACATTTTACCCATATAATGTTTTTAAGAGTTGGCCTAAAATGTTTTTTATTTGATGTCACAAGATAGTAACAAAGGTCAAGAATGCAGATGAACTGCAGAGAATTAATTGGTTAACTTTTTTTCAAAATGTTGGTTACTTTCGAATGCTGATTTTTGGGATTAGTGAAAATTGGTAAATTTTCAAGTCTATAAGTATAATTCATGATAGTATTATTTACATATTTATAGCGCATTTTTAAATTGGGAGCATCCTTTTACTTGGTTAACATGTGATGTTTGTTATGACAGCAAGAACTGCATGCAGAACTCGTGTTCACGTGACATATCGCCGTTTCCACAAAGGGTACGAAAAGAGAACTTGACACGAAATGTCCTGCTACTATTAAAGGCATAGTCCTATGAAATTTAAAGGGCTTTGTGGTCTAAATATTGATTATGAATGAAACTTACATGCATTTGTTATACTAGATATCATTTTCATATCACCCCAAATATTTTAACTGAACCATGGTATAGAGAATTCCATGTCGAGTTGAATATTTTCACATTTAAAAATTTCTAATTTCAATTGGTACGTAAATGTTTTTGCAGCTACAAAAATATTCAGAAGTTTTAAAATAACGGGAATACCTTCAACGAAGAAAAAATGTTATTTTTTTTCGATTTATTTGTCCATGAGCAAAATTCATTATATATAATTATTTTTAAAATATTGATAAAAAGCAAGTTCAGGAGCATACTGCTTATTGGTTATTGATTTGCAGTAAGTTCAGTTCTCGATGCATTGGTGCAATTTTCTGGCAACAAATGCTTCGGTTTCCGACCAAAACATTACAAGAAATATCTACGGTAGATATGCAATTAAATTGCCAACTTATGTGCTTATTACATCCCATTTCACAGCAAATCTCACAATATCCACTGATTTTCATCCACAACCACCGACACATTAAAAAAAATGCCAGTCAAACAGATACGTCACAAATACGAAATTTTCAGTTCATCCCTTGCTATGTGGACATTAAAAAATAAAATAAACCAGTCACAATGTAATATATTAGTATTACTATTTTTATTTACAACACGCACTGCCACTCCACCAACAATCCCTCCCTTCATTTCCCATTCCTCCCCTTCACTCTCCTGAAAGTTTTGTATTTGTAACGTATTTGTTAGACCTCCATTTTTTTTTAAATGTTGCAGACGAAAATCAGTGAATATTGTGGGATTTACTGTGAAATGGGATGTAATAAGTGCGTAATTTGGCAATTTTATTGTATCGTCAATACCCCTAACTCCGTTCTACCTCTAACTGTGTGCATTAATTTTACTGTCCTTTTTTCTCCACACTTTAAGTGTCACTTTAGGGGCACAGTGACTGGTGGAAATTGTTAACACAAAACGATGCATTAACGACATCTGCTACATGTCACGTGCCATTCCAAGAGCCCAAATATAAGACCAAATAATTTAATTAATACATTTTTCACAACACCAGTATTAAAGACAGTTTTGTTCTTTAAATTAGTAAAACAAAATATCCTGGGTTTTTTTTGTTTTTTTCCTTCTGCACCTCTGTAGGAGTATAAATATTTATTAGTTATAACCATTTGGTAGTGCATGTTTACGGATCATGTTAACCTTTAGATTTTTCCTTGGGTGGGGGGGGGGGGGAGTTAAATTATTATAACACTAATGACATCAGTTGCTGAAAGTGATGATGGATATAAAATTATGAATTGATTAAGTACTTTTTTACTTTTCCTTTTTTTTCCCTTGTAAGTTAGAAAAAAAAAAAGAAAAAAAAATATTATTTAGAAACATTTTTAAAAACTGAAGTGACCATGACAGTTTACATTATAGGACATGCAAGTGCTCAGTTCCCTTAATCAGTTAAAGCACGCAGTTTCAGGCATGCGATGTTATTGTGTCTCTTCGACAGGGTAGTCTTTTTGTTTACCACAATCAGTGTATTTAACATTTAGTTAATTTGTTTTCCACGTGAATTGGTTAAAATATGTTGTATTTAACTGGTTGTTTAAAAAAAATTACACTATCTGTTTTGTAGAAATCGTACACGCGTTTTACTGTTAAGCCGCACACAGTTTGGGGTTCTCAACATCTAGATATTTCTTGTAAAAATGTAATGTTTTGGTTGGAAACCGAAGCATATTTGTTCCCAGCAAATTACAGGGTTTTGCTGTTTTATCGGAGTATGCCCCACACATGACGGGATGCCAATCAATCACCAATAATCAATAAGCAGCCCGTCCAGATGTTATGGACAAATAAAAAGCGAGATGCGTTGTTCAGGAACTTAATGCTTTATTGGTTATTGCATTAAGTTCAGCTCCCGACCCATATTATGTATTGGTGCAAATTTCTATGGACAAGTCAAATGTTTATATTTAAAATTAGTTATTTGTTTGGAAATTAATTAGGTCAAGAGTCCGTGGCACTATGCGTTTAATTGTTTTGAGACTCCAAGAAATTGAAGAATCCAATCACACCTGCAAACGTTCGAATTCATTTTTCATCAATTCCGTCTCAAAAGTATTGTAATTAGCTGGCGGTAGATATTCTAAGTAATTCTTAGTTGGTCTATATCGCCGGGTTTCTTCCTCAACAAGAGCTATAGCAGCATCGCGTACTCCGGGCTCGTCATATCCATGATCAAAATAAGGCAACGCATCCACTACAACTTCACCGGCCATTTTTTGACTGGTACACGAATATGAAGAAGCGTAAGAGTGATCGTGTACATATTAACCAATCGTCAGCCCATTTATTTCGAATTGTCCTAAGAGCAGTCTAAAATAATGATGATTGATCGCATGCGTGCAGCAAAGTACGAATGCTGATTATTTCGCCCAAAAACTATTTGTTCCCCTATTTCTCTACCATTTCACCCCAGTCGTTGGTTATCAGCAATAGCCGAAAGTTTATTTCATTCTAAAGTTTTGATTGGAATATTCTAAAATCCTAAAATGAGACAGTTAAAGGTCTTTTCTACACATTGAGAGATAGTTGTAAATTTGGGATTTTATTGTTTTCAATTTTACAATTTAAAACATATATAAAAATGTTGAGCTATTTTTGCTTTAACACAAAAGCAAACAGTCTGTTCGTAATACACATCAGATAATAACTTTTTAATTCGAAGGTAAGTTAATAATGCGACCAAATTATATATTATATATTTTTAATTTAAAAAATAGAGGCAAAGGTGGTGGTTCGAATCATATCGTTGGATCAGTCTCTATTTTGTATTTATTAAATTAGTTTAAATTTTAAACTAACACTGTCTTAGATGACATTGTGTTTACCTAGAATGGAATATCACTTTTAAATATAAAAACCATATTAAAACTATTTTACCTGTTTTTAGAACTACACAATTAACTATTATAATTCAATTCATTACATTAGGGCCTATACCCCTTGGGGCAGCGTATACATTGGTGACATGATATTGATAAAGAGGGAATACAAGAATAATAAAATAATAGTAATAATAGTAATAACAATGTCAATACCAATAAATTAATAACAATAGGAACAATGGTAATATTAATAATAATAGACTGTTAATACATAGATTAGTAAATAAATTTGGAAGTATTTTATAAAAAAAAAAGATTTTTTTTTTATATATATTTTATATATATAAATGTATGTGTATAAAGTAATATTCACGTACTACACATACATGCATATTATATTGTAGGAAACCTCCAATTTGCTCATCCTTATTTTAAAACAGTTATATATAAATTTAGAAATTATTGGTGCGTGCAAAGAAGTTGGATCCAAATAGTTGATTAGTTGTATAATTTACAAGGTATGCCTATGGACACCTATAATATAAACTATGAAATTAATCTTTTGTTTTCACACAACAATAAAAAAAATATTTCTCATCCTCTATTTCATTGCTATTGTATGAATTAAAGGCATAGTCTTACGGAATTTAAGGTACTTTGTACTCTAAATATTGATTACGAATGAAACTTACATGCATTTGTTTTACTATATTTCGTTTTCATATCACGCAAGACATTTTAACTGAACCATGGTAATTATAGGGAATTACATGTTGAGTCGATGGACTTTTTGTCACATTTAAAAATGTCATATTTCAAGATCGGAATTCTTTGTGGGGCGAAATAAATTGGTATGAAATGTTTTTGCAACTACAAAAATATTCAGAAGTGTTAAAATAACGGCTAACGGGAATATCCGTCACCTGACTCGAAACATATAAGTCAAACCTTCAACGGAAAAAAACCCTCGTTATTTGTTTCGATTTATTTTTCCGTGAGCATAATTCATTATTAATTTTAAAATATTGACAATAAGGGGGAGCGATTATAGAATCTGTCCACCACTCTCCAAGTGTCTAAAAGAGGGATTTTTTTGGTGGGGATTCTTAAAAAAA